>PITA01022569.1:0-30090 GCA_004023965.1 Spilogale gracilis | reverse complement strand
CCCCTCCCTCCAAGTCCCTCAGTTTGTTTCTGTGTCCAAAGTCTCTCTTGTTTCATTTCTCTCCCTGGATTACCCTACTTCCAATTTACTTTCCTTCTCCCACTGTTCTCCAGCTTACGCCTCATGCACCACAAGTAAGTGAAACCATGTGATACTTGACTTTCTCTACTTGGCTTATTTCACTCAGCATAATCTCTTCCAGTACAGTCCATATTGCTACAAAAGTTGGATATTCATCCTTTCTGATGGAGGCATAGTATTCCATTGTATATATGTACCACATCTTTTTTATCCATTCATCTGTTGATGGGCACCTTGGCTCTTTCCACAGTTTGGTGACTGTGGCCATTGCTGCGATGAACATTGGAGTACTCAGTGTTAACCTTATATTTCTTGCAGGCTTTTATTTTATTTCTTTTATTTTCATTTCAGTATACAGTGTTATATT
Organism: Spilogale gracilis; assembly: GCA_004023965.1. Classification (NCBI taxonomy): domain Eukaryota; kingdom Metazoa; phylum Chordata; class Mammalia; order Carnivora; family Mephitidae; genus Spilogale; species Spilogale gracilis. The sequence continues at coordinate 29,642 of PITA01022569.1, read as the reverse complement.
AGTTTTAGGTATAAAATATAGTGATTCAACAATTCTATAGATTACTCAGAGTTCATTATAAGAATCAGTTTGTTCTCTATAGTTAAGAGTCTATTTTTTGGTTTGTCCCTTTTTTCTTTGTTTGTTTTGTTTCTTAAATTCTATATATGGGTGGAAATATATGGTATTTGTCTTTCTCTGATGTATTTCACTTAGCATTTTCTTTTTTACATCCAAGTTGTTGCAAGATTTCATTCTTTTTTTTAAAGACTTTATTTATTTGAGAGAGAGAGAAAGCACTCATGCACACAGGAGCAGGGCAGAGACAGCGGGCAAAGCAGGCTCCTCATGGAGCAGGGAGCAAGACCTGGGACTCCAGCCCAGAACTCTGAGATCGTGACCTGAAGTGAAGGCAGATGCTTAACTGACTGAGCCACCCAGATAGATGCCCTGATTTCATTCTTTATTATGGATGAGTAATATTCCATTGTGTGAGTGTGTGTGTGTGTGTGTGTGTGTGTAGTGCATCTTTACACATTCATCAATTGATTGACACGGGCTATTTCTATAATTTAGCCATTATAAATAATGCTGCTATAAACACATAGAGGTGCACACATCTTTTTAAATTCATGTTTTCATATTATTTCATACCCAATAGTGGAATTACTGGATCATATGGTATTTCTACTTTTAATTTTTTGAGAAACATCCATACTGCTTTCCAGAGTGTCTGCACCAGTTTGCTTTCCCACTAACATTAGGTGGAAGAGGGTTCCGTTTTCTCCACATCCTTGCCAAGACTCCTTGTTTCTTGTGTTTTTTATTTTAGCTATTCTTACAGGTGTGAAGTGATAGCTCATTGTGGTTTTAATTTCTATTTCCCTGCTGATAAGTAATGTTGGTCATCTTTTCATGTGTCCGTTGGCCATCTGTATGTCTGTATGATTTTTGGTTGGTTCATTGTTTATTTAGTTGTATGTTATTTAGCTTCCATGAATGTATATTCTTTTAAGATTTTGTCTTGTGGTTGATTTCTAGTTTCATAGCATTGTGTTTGGAAAAGATGCACTGTATGACTTCCTTGGTTTTGAATTTGAGACTTGCTTTGTGACCTAACATTGATCTGGTCTGGAGAACTTTCAATGTGTGCTTGGAAATAATATGTATTCAACTGTTCTAGGGTGGAATTTTCTGAATATGTCTATTAGATCCATCTGGTTCAATGTATCATTCAAGGCCAGTGTTTCCTTGTTGATTTTCTTTTTAGATGATCTATCCACTGATATAAGTGAGGTGTTAAAGTCCCCTATTATTATCATAATACTATGAATTACTTCCTTTATGGTGTTATTAGCAACTTATGTATTTGGATATTTTCATGTTGGGTGCACTTACAATTATTATATCTTCTTGTTGGATTTTTCTTCTTATAATTATATAGTGTCTTTTTTTTTTTGGTCTTTGTTTTAACGTGTGTTTTGCCTAATATAAGTGTTACTACTCCAGCTTTCTTTTCACTCCATTTGCACGATAAATGCTTTTGCATCCTTTCACTTTCAATCTGCAAGTCTTTAGGTCTGAAATGAGTCTCTTATAGGCAGTATATAGTTGGGTATTGCTTTTTTATCCATTCTCTCGTCATTTTAAGTGTTTTGATTAGAGTGTTTATATTCAAAGTAATTAATGATAGTTGTGCACTTATTGCCATTTTATTACTTGTTTTATGGTTGTTTTTATAGTTCTCTGTTCCTTTTTTCTCTTGCTTTCCTTTCTCATGGTTTGCTGGCTTTCTTTAGTGATATACTTGGATTTCTTTCACTTTATTTTTTTGCAGATGTATTACTGGTTTTTGATTTGTGGTTACCATTAAGTTTATATTTAATATCTTATACATATAGCAGTCCATATTAAGGTGATAGTCACTTCAGTTTGGACCCATTCTTTACTCAACTCCCTGCCATGTTTTAGGTAAATTGTGTCATACTTTATATCCTTTTGTTTTATGAATCCTTTAACTGACCTTTATAGATATAGAATACATGTTTACTTCTTCTGTGCTTTCTACTTTTCTTACTCCTACTTAAGGTCTTTCCTTTTCATTCAAAGAGTTTCCTTTTCATTCAAAGAGTCCAATATTTCTTGTAGGACTAGTGCAGTGGTGATGAATTTCTTCAACTTTTATTCATCTGCGAAACTCTTTATCTCTTCTACTCTGAATGATAGCCTTGTTGGATTGAGTATTCTTGGTTATGAGATTTGTTTTTGTTTTTTCCAACACTTTGAATGTATTGTGCTACTCCTTTCTGAGCTTCAAAGTTTTTGCTAAAAAAGCAGCTAATGGCCTTGTGACATTTCTTTTGTATATAATGATTTCCCTTTATCTTGTTGTTTTTAAAATTCTCTTTATTATTATTTTTTGCCATTTTAATTGCTATGTGTCTTGGTGTGGACCTCCCTGGGTTGATTTTGTAGGGGGATCTTTTTGCATCCTGGATTGGATTTCTGTTTTCTTCCCCAGATTCAGATGAAGAGTTCGGCTCTTTTTTCTTCAAATACATTTTCTCCCTCCTTTTCATTTTCTTTTTTCTTGGATCCCTATAATGTGAATGTTATTATGCTTGATGGTATCATTGAATTCCATTAGTCTATTTTCATTTATTATTATTATTTTCTCTCTCTTGTTCAGCTTGATTGCTTTCTTTTATTCTGTCCTCCATGTCACTGATCTGTTTTTCTGCTTCATCTATTCTACAATGTAGTCCCTCTAGTGCATTTTTCATTGCAGTTATTGAATCTGTCATTTCTGATTGGTTCTTTTTTTATGTTTTCCATCCCTTTGTTGAGGGTCTCACTCTTTTCTCAATCAAATTATGACCATTACTTTAAATTCTCTATTAAGCATGCTATTTATCTCCATTTCATCTGGATCTTTTGTGATTTTTTTGTCCTGTACTTTCATTTGAAACATATGCCTCTGTGTCCTCATTTTGTCTAACTTTTATGTGTCTGTTTCTATGTGTTAGGAAATTCAGCCATGTCTGACTGGCTGAAGGGGGGGCAATGAGCCTGAGAGCACAAGGACAGGGTGTGCTGCCAGCAAGCTAAGCAGCAACTATTGGAGTTGTGTTGGTTTCTGCAGGTGTTTTGTGTATAAGCTGAGATGTGGGGTAGGGAAATGGCATATGCTAGCTCTTTTGTATCTGGACAAGTCTCCTAATAATCTTTTTTGTACCTAAACAAGTCTCCCAATGAATATCCTGTAAGTTTCTTCTCTACTACTCCAGCACATGCTGTGAGATGAGTAAACAAATCTCCCTCCTATATACTTCACGTGTTTTTTAAACTGCTGCTTCTGGAGCACTTGGGTGGCTCACTTGTTAAGCATCTGCTTTCGGCTCAGGTCATGATCTCAGTCCCGGGATCAAGCCCCACATCGGGCTCCCTGCTTGACAGGAAGCCTGATTCTCCCTCTCCCACTCCCCTTGCTTGTGTTCCCTCTCTTGCTGGGTCTCTCTCTGTCAAATAAATAAGTAAAATTTATAAAATAAAATAAAATAAAGATAAATTGCTACTTCTATATCTCAGTGGGACACCTTTTTGTGCTGTCTCTTTAAAGGCGGGCATTCCGTTTCCTCTTACCTTCCCAGCTTTCCCAGAGCTGAGCCTCTTGATTTTTAATATTCCAGGTGTTAAGCACCACTGATTGTAAAAATCCATGAAATTATGCCCCTCTGATTTTCAAAGCCAAATGTTATTGTGTTTGTCTTCCCCACGCCTGGGATGCTTGGTATGGAGGCTGTTTTCTCTCCCCTCTCTGTGCCTGTGGCTTCCCTTCTTCCCACAGACATTCCCACAGGTCCGTTTAGCTCCTGACCTGTCTCTTCCTTTTTCCATGTGGCCTCTTCATTGCATTTAGCTGTGGAGAATTTGTTCTGCCAGTCTTTGGGTTGTTTTCTGGATTATTTACCCTGATGTGATTGTAGTCATGGGGTGAGGTGAGATTAAGGTCTTTCTACTCCACTCTCTTCCCCAGAAGTCTTGAGAAATGTTTTGAGGCCTTTTTTTTATATGCTGCTTTAGAAATTGTTAGGCTCCAAGTTCCCCCTATAGTGTATCACTGCCTGTGATTTCTCAAGAATCACTGTGAATAGACAGGGATACATGTAAATAAGAAAAGTTATTACTTCAAATTCATGTATTTATTAAGTTCAAAATTGTATTGACATCCTACTCTGTGCCACATATTGTTCAGGATACTTGGTTTACATCAGATAATAGAACAAACAGACAATAGAAATCTCTGCAATCACTGAATTTTTATTCTAGTGACTAGGATTCTTTTCAAGTGGAATTAAATTTTGATGAATACTAACCAATTATTTTAGTTGACAAATGTTAACCAATCATTTTGCAGATGTCTAGTTAAACATTTCTTCATTTCAGTTTTGCCATTTTCTTTTAGCATTTTAAAGCATATATATATATACATGTATATATACACATGCATTATGCTATATATTTATATATAAAATTGTACATAATTTATATTTATCTAATATAAATTACATATAATTTTATTTTATATATAAACTTTATACTAATATTTATATATATTTACTTAATTTGGGTATAATATTTTTTTTTATCTTTCTTGGGCCCATGAAAATTTCAGAGGTTCTAGGCATTCTTCCTAGTTCATAAAACTGGTAACATAATTCTGATTTGATTCAATTAAGGAAATATTTAATTGAATTAGAGAAATGTTGATTGGCTCTCGGCTCAAATTAGTTCATAAAATGTAATGAAGGAAAAATTCTAAAGTGGAGCAATGGCTATTATAGTAAGAACAATATCCTTGGATATTTCCTCTCTACTTCTCTGACAAAACACTTCCCATGTGACCCTCTCTGTCACCAACAGGGACCCCACCAAACAGTTCTCTGTGCCATGCCACCAGCAGGCTGTCTTGTGATTCAGTGCAATTCTCACACAAAGCAGACTTAGACAGACCACACATGTGAAGGACGAGTTGCATAACGCTTTCCTTCACTTCAGACCCCAACTGCAAGTAGTAAGCTTCCTGGTTACCTACAACTTGTGTCTGAATTGGCTATAAATTGGAAGTTTTTGTGATCCCCCTGCTTGGATTCAATCATTTGCTAGAACAGCTCATGGAACTCGGAGAAGCACTTTATGCTTACCAGTTTATTATATAATAAAGGATACAGGATGCAGTTAAACAACTGGATGAAGAAGTAAATAGGATCAGGTTTGGAAAGGTCTTGAACATGGGAAATTCTACAGGCATAACCACCTTCCCAGTATGTGAATATATTCACCAACCTGAAAACTCTCCAAACCCCATACTATTGAAATTTTTTTGAAGACTCCCTCACATAGGCATAAATGATCATTAAGTTTGGGGCTGAGGCTGAAATTCCAAGTTTCTAAACATGGCTTGGTCTTTCTAGACACCAGGCCCCATCCAGGAGCCCACCCAGAGGCACCTCCTTTGAACAAAAAACATTCTTATCATCCAGGAAATTCCAAGGGATTTAGGACTTTGGTTTCAGAGGCTCCTATGACTCAGGAAATTACAAAGGTCTTAGAAGCTCTGTGTCAGAAACCGGGGTCAAAGAATAAATGGTAGAAAAAAAGATTATCCTAAATAAAATCTTTAAAAAAAAAAAAGAGGAAAAATGATTATCCTAGCATCCCTAATTACAAAGGTTTTAGGAGCTTTGTATCTGGAACCGGGGGTTTGAAAGGGGACAGAAACCAATATATGTATTTCTTATTACTTCACCCTGTGATGTTATAAATCTTCAGTACCAAAATTGTACAGTACACACCAAGATAATTCACATGGTTATTTCCATTAAGGAAAAAATCTTTTAAACTAAAGACATTTTAATGTCAATGAATTTGTGACATCAGTGTATAAGAGAGTATCTTTCACTATTTTTAAAAAGAGGGAAAACCCACGCTAGGACTTAATTTCTTTCACCACTTACTAAATTGAGATAATTAATACAATTGCAGTTATATTTGTTATTGTAACAAAGCACATCTTTTTTGAACTTAAAAAATTGGTGAATAATTGTTCCTGTGGAATTTCTTTATTTTTTACTTTTGATTTTTTCTAGGACCTACCAAAAGTATAACAATATTTTTTTTGTCATGATACTTGTTTCCTGCAACAGTTCTGGGGTTAGAACCTAATAGCCATCTTCATTTAGAAAAGAATCTATGGCTTGTCTAAAGCCACAATAAATTCTATAAATATGTTCCAGGATTAAAAGTCTTCTATAGAATGACTGATAGTGTGCCTGAAATCAACATTTTTATTATCAGATATAATTCCCCCACTTTAGAGAAATAATTGAAGTATTCTTTGTGTTTCTGTAGAGTATTTAGACTTTTCAGGAATCAAAGCCCTCTTAATATTTTCCATATTTATGTTAATATGATATATTTGAATAACTTTATTTTTTTAATGTAGCTCTCAGAGTTATGAGGTGGTTCACTGGGCCCAAGTGATGTGCTGCATTTCTTTTTGCCTGAAGTTTGGGGAAATTATATATATCTTCAGAAAGCCAGTGACCCTGGAATAATAGTCCTCAAGAGTCCAGCTTCATGTTCAAGACCAATATCCATCATAAATGCATTAGAAATTCTGGAATTTTATAAGAAGTGTTGTGCATGATCACAAGCACAGAAGAAAGGTATAACTAGAAAAGACATTCTGGTTTATCTCTACCCTATTCTCATCAGACTAATATTAATAGCATAGAATATGGAGAACTTTTTATTCATAAGTAAAGCTCATTTTTTTCATTTCCTGTCATAAAAATTATACATACATATAATAGAAAATATGAAAATAATTACACCAATAACAATAAAAATCACCATGACCCTACATTACAGAAATACCTGCTAAAATATGTTTATATTGTTCTAGTCTTTTCCTCTGACAAACTATTTAGGTTTATTTAGCACTGTGTTTGAGACATAGTTAACAACACCATATTAGGTATCTGTTACTATGTGACAACATTACTACAAATTTAGAAGCTTAAAATAACACATTTACAATCTCACAGTTTCTTTGTAAGATTTTGCATTTTGAATTTAGTAAATTATTATTTTATCTTAAATTTCTCAACATGACTGGGTCTTGAACACTATCTTTTGGATTTTTGCCTTATACTTGGGAAGGAGAATAAAGCACAGGAACAGATAGTCAACAAAAATGGTTTCATTGAAAAGGAGTCAAAAGAAAACAGTAACAAAGACTGTAAAACTGAAGTTTACATCTCCTGAAGATCTTCTCTCTATTCTTTCCAGTGTCCCACTGCAATACTCCTCCACATTCCATCAAAATATAAAATAAATAATATTCTTGTGGTTGTGATAAGCAGACTCTAAAACATCTTCAAGTATCCCTGCTTCTTTATACATATGCCCTGTGCATTCCCCTTTGTTTGTGTGTGGATGGGACCTGTAACTTTTTTCTAATCAATGGAATATGATAAAATTTACAAAATGTCCCTATTGTGATTTACACTGTATAAGATCCCAACAACTACCTTGTTGAAAGACCCTTTCCCTTGTTAGCTTTGAGGAACAAGTGGCCATGCTAGGGAGGTTCACATGGCAAAAAACTAAGAGCAGCTTCTGTTTGATAGCCAGAAACTGAAGCCTTCAAACCAACAATCCTCAAGGAACTGAATACCACTACCAACCACCTGACCATGGAAATAGGTCCTTCCTCAGTCAAACTTTCAGATGAGAGCTCAGTGCTTGCTGATACCATGATTGCAACTTTGGGGAGGATGCAGTTAAGCTGAGTCTTCTCCCCTTACTCAAAGGAACTGTGAGATTATAAATGTGTTGTTATAAACTGTTACATTTATAGCACTAATGTTACATAGTAATAGATATCTATCATGGATTACTAACTATATTTCAGACACTGTGCTAAAGGAATAAAAGGAAATAAATACAGTCTGTAATTTAAGGTTCTTCACCTTGCTTGGTACACAAATAATTTAAAATTTCACACTTTGCTGGCATGCAAATAATTAAAAACAGTATAAGTTTTAAAATTTAGCTAGTGCAAATTTCTAGTGAAAAAAGAATAGAGAAAAGGTGGATTGTTTTAGTTGAAGATTGGGCATGCCTTCAAAGTGAAGGTAGATCTTGAAGAATAAGTAAATCAAATGGACAGAGAAGAGTGAGAAGAAACTTTGGAGTGCATGTCAAATAAAAATGGATTGAAATGAAATTAGTTTTTCCTGTACATTGAAGAGAAACACCAGTTGATAAGTAATTTGGTCTTTACAGAAGGAGATTTGCAGCAGCAAGTAATAGAGAATTGTATTTGTGATGAAAACTAATATTTCATAAAATCAGCATTATTCACTTATCTCATCATTTTTCTTTCTTTTTTTAACCTTCTCCCAGATCTCCCAACTACCATTCATGTGTGTGAGTACACACACACACACACACACACACACACACGTTTTTCTCTTAACTCTACTTTCTAAATGTACATAAGAATACAAAGAATCAGTTTTCCAGAGGATTATTTCGATACTTGGGACAGATGGAGTATATGATGATTGGGAGCTGGGGCAGGAGATAAAGGAAACATAGAAATATCTCTTTCTTCCTTTCAAACATTTTGAACTCAATTGACAGAAATTCAAGGTCTCAGCTTTGTGAACTAATTAGAAGTATTTCCTAATCTTACCACTATGTTTCTAGATTTATATATATATAATAAGTTTATATATATATATATATATATATATATGTAAATCTGACATTGCAACAACTTTATGAAGGAAAATAGGAGGGTAAGCCCATATCAGATTGAGAATCAGAGACTAATTCTCTTAACTTCTGTTTAAAGCTCATCACTCAAAACTCTCTGATAAGCATGAAGTAGTGGAATTTATTTACATTTCTTTTTCTGTTTGAACTTTTCAATACACAAGCCTTGTCTAATAAAAATTTTCACTTAGAGGGGGGCTACTTTCCTATAAGTGCTCTCTTCTGATACTATACCATATACAACCTTGACTTCATGAAGCCAAGAATATAAATCAAGACAAAAAAATTGATCCCTTTGTCTTATGTTTATTTCCTGAGAAAAGTAAAGAGTGATAGAATATTTCATCTATAAGGCTATCTCAGTCTTGAAGGTCAAAAAAATTGAATGTAAAAAATAGAGCAAATGAAAATTGTTTTTCTTATTGAATGTTTTATTGATCTTATAATCAATATATATATAGTTCATTTGTAATTCAACTCTAAGAATTACATTTGTAATCAATTCATTCACCAAATTCATTGGGAGACTTGAATTATTGTTTATAACATTTTTACCATTGTGGATAAATAAAACAATTTAAAATCATAAATTTCTGTGGGAATTTAAAGGAAATTTTTGAAGAAAAATTCTTAATCTGGAATTGATGTACTTTCTTATTTTGTCAACCTCTCTTAAAATAAGTCAGGATTCTAGGTGTGGTTTTATTCATTGGGAAAGCAAACAATCTCTGCTTTTATCTGGGTAACATTTCACTGCATTCCCTTTGATTCATGCTGACCATGTAATCAACTGGTTCCTAATTTATAAAACAGTGACATATTTGTTCAGTTTTCATGAAGCTTTTTTTCGAAAGAGTTTCACACTCCACCCATCATGACTCTATCACCTTGGTCACTGCCTTAGCTGCACGCTGATTGGACCAATGTGGACCGCTGCTTCCAGCTGGTGCAATTCTTAGTACTTTTCTATCTAGAATTTGGAATAGGGACTAAGAGATTTGCAGACAATCTGTTTAGATCAAGAAAAGGAATTAAATGTAAACTTAGGAAGCTGGTATTTCTGATAGGTACATGAAGAATCAGAGTGAACAAGAATGCAAGAAGAAAAGAATTAATCACACAATAGGGAGAGATGAGAGATGGACAAGGATGACTATTTAGATTTCTGGTGACTCTCTAGTTAACTCGTTCAGTCATGGCTGTGGTTATAAGGATCAGCTGCCTTCAGTTTCCATGAAGCAATGAAGGGTTCATTAAATACATTTAATTATTTTGCTTAGGAAACTAGTGGTCTTCTGTTACTTACAATCCAGTCATGACTAAGACATTTCCTAGGTCTCTTTCACATAAAAAGAATGTCCCCATATTTGACTAATAGGACAAATTTTTGGAAACTAATTGGAAAAAATCACTGTGTATTACTAATAATATAGATAGATAGAGATAGACAAAGATAGATATTTAAGCTTATCCACTAGCTTATTGAGTTGATTTTAGCCTTCAACCAAATATATATTGCTCTTCTGCTTATTTGTACCTCCACAAAAATTGTAACCCTTCTTAGTGTTTTGCTAATTGGGTATAGAAATACTAAACAGCATATGTCCTAAGACAAAGGTCTGTACTACACTACTGGAAATATCCCTGAATTATCAAAATTCTGTCAATTGACAGTCATCTGGTATGTTTGCTTAAATAGCTATACTTTCATCTTCTATCACCCATCATTCATATCAATATATGTATATATGTACATTTATACCTATATTTATGTGCCTATATTTATGTCTGTATCTATTGTGTACTGTATCTATATACACATACCTATATCTGTCCTGATACATATATATCAGAAATTTCACAGACATTGATAAAATTCTTGTTGAATCAGATGCATTTAAGCCAATAGCGTTTCATAGATATAATGATTTTAAGAAAGGAGAGCAATGTTGGTTTATCCTAACTTGTACTTAGATGAAGTTTGTCTTAACAGTTTCCATTTCTGGAGCTCACTTCTTGTTGACCTTCATTCTGCCACGAATGTCTTCATGTACTTAATGATTTTTCATAGATTTCCCACACACTCAACAAAAGATAGTGTGCTATGTTCTTTCTCAGCAAGTTCAGTCTTACTAAGATAATGACAGAAGGGTCGATCAAATTTCCACTGTTAGCTGTGGGCATCATGGCTCCATGGACAGGGACATTCCATAGAGGAAATTGCATTTTCCTTGAACAGTCTCTTGATTTCTGACAACAATGTGGAGCTGTGGTCATGGCTAGTGTGTTTCAGCACAGTCTATGACAACTGCATTCAGAAAAAGAGAGCTATGGTTTTGAGCAGAGACCCGCTTTGTCAAAGTTTATTAAATTATCTTGGATCTTTCTTAGCAATCTTTTTTTAAAATACAAACCTGTTTCCCCATTTTTGCAGCCTCCAAACTTTGTGAGACTATCATCATTCACCCTAGGCTTACTGCAGAGACTTCCTGGCATATCCTAATGTCTTTAATTGCTCTGTTTATTAAGTGTTATCAGGTAGCACATTGTATAATTGATCATCTCCAAATCTTGTATCTTTTTTTAAAGACTTTATTTATTTATTTGACAGAGAGAGACACAAGAGAGAGGGAACCCAAGCAGAGAGAGTGGGAGAGGGAGAAGCCAGCTTCCCACTGAGGAGGGATGACCCTGGGATCATGACCTGATCCAAAGGCAGACGCTTAACAACTAAGCCACCCAGGTGCCCCAATTCTTATATCTTAATATCTACTACTACTTGGTAAACTACCTTAGTTGTTACTGAAGTCTAATTTTTACCTCAACTACCAATATTCTCTATCATCCAGCACCCATTATCTTTATGATTGCATTTCTACTCCTTCTACAGCTATTCCAGAAATTTTACAATGGCAGCTCAGTTTCTCCCATAATATTTTACCAGTTTAGAAATTCTCTATCACCTGACAACTCTCTTTTCACTACTATTTGTCACAGCTGTATATGAGTTTTAATATATTATCTTAATTAATCCTTAAAACCTTCTTCAGCATGAACTAATGCTCACATTTTCAAGTGAGAACATAGATATTTTACCCAATGTCAAACAGTTAATTTACGATTGGTTGAGATATGCAGAATATCTGTCTACTGCAGAAAAACTACATTCTTAATGATTATTCCCAAAGATTTGCCTCATTTCTCTATGATCCTTTTTCATTACTTAAATTAGAGTAGTTTCTACTTAAGCAATATTTATCATATGATTATCAGCTTTTCTGTACTGATTTAGAATGGCCATGATCATCCAAAATGGATTTGAGACACTACTGTGGTAACATGGTATCATATATTCATTTCTGGCTGAGTTCCACATTTCACTGAATGTATTTTTGGTGAGCAGGGAGACTTAGTAACGAAGAAAATATTTTGCCTTCTAAAAGCTTAGTGTAAGAGAGAATATATATATCTGAAGGGAAACATTTAAACATTTGCTTTCAATTTTTGGAACTTGGGTTAAAATATGGGATCAGTTAACAATGGAGAAGTGAGCTGCATTAGGGAATGTCTTAAAGGAAATCTCTTACCCTCTCTTCTCTCCTGAAGAAATCTCTTACCTTCTCTTCTCTCCCTCTCTTTCTCTAAGTAGTGCAGTAAGATGAACACTTAGTATATTTCTTTTTTTTTTAAAGATTTTATTTATTTGACAGAGAGAAACACAGCCAGAGAGGGAACACAAGTAGGGGGAGTGAAAAAGGGAGGGGCAGGCCTCCTGCCGAGCAGGCAGCCCGATGTGGGGCTCAATCCAGGGTCTCTGGGATCTTGACCTGAGCCGAAGGCTGTCGCTTAACCAACTGAGCCACCCAGGTGCCCCAAACACTTAGTATATTTCAATGCCTCAGAAACATTCTGAGAGTAAGTTAAATAATGTATAGAAAGATCCTACTTTAGAAAAAAGGAAGTTAAGTGTATTTGTAAATAGGGGAGAAATCTGGGATCAGTTTTGGGGATTTCTTTTCACCCGTTTATTCATGATTAGTATACAACAATAGATACAATTTTGTATCCTACTACTGGGCTATGGTAACTAACAAATAAGCATAGTTCATGTCACAAGTGGTAAAGATTCATACTTGTGATGAATTCATACTCACATATCTTTGCTAACCTGAAATTTGGACAGGGACAATAGCCAGTTTGTTCATAAACATGTGCATAGTACGATTTTACAATAGGCTGGCTTTAAAATAAAAGGAAAATATTCTGTCCATATTTTAAAAGTTAAAATTCAAAAGGCTTCATAATACCTGTTAACAATAGCATTTACTATGTAACACTCACTCTGTTCTGGGTGTAGCACTGAATGTGACTTATCAAAAGAACAATCTGCTTTTATCCTTAGGGGATTTTCACTTCAATAAGGCAAAGCCATTACACAAATCCCTTCCCCTTTTACAAAATGTGTTGGATGAAACTGACAAACATATTTGCACTTTCCATACCTTAACTCATTTCCTTGTTGGCATAAACTAATTTCCAGTTATACCCATCTCATGTAAGTTTGGCACCTAAGTGTAGAGAGAGGGTAGGATTGATTTCACAAATAGGAGGGAAACAGTTATGAACAAAAATGAAGTGGGAGAGGGAGGTATCATATATATGTCATCTAGAAAGTCCAAGAATGACAGTAGGTTAGAAGAAAACCAGCCACAGGCAAAGAGAAGCATGAAGTATCTGAGTATCTTGAAGATGAGGCAAGTTGATGAAGGCTATAGAATCTAAGAATAATTAATTTATATTTGCCAAGGAGTTTGAGAGTTTTATAAAGAGGCATTTCCTGTCCAAAGGAAGAAATGAGGGAAAAGTATTTTGAAATTACCATGAGAGCTTTCTTACTGTTTTGAAGGGTTGAACTCTAACTGATTTCACTGGATAGTACTTGAGAAAAAAAAAGGAAAAAGCAGGAAATTCACGGAAAGAAAATAAAATGGTCTAGAACAACTGAAGAAAGGAAAAGAGGAGGAGGCAACTTCTATAAATACAAAGAAGAAACAAGGCAGATGAGTAAGAATTGGGGATAGAGTGTGGGTGATGGAAAAGACAATATTCATTTCATCTCAGTGGTGTACATTCATCCCAAGGCTTCTAGGGAACAATGGAGAAGGGCCGTGGGAGGACGTTCTTTGTCAAACCTGGTGAGAGCAGAGGAGACAGCTTCCGGAGTAGGAGTGTGGGTCAGGAGTCAAGGCCCAGCCACTGAGATTCCACTTCCTGACCTGAAAAAGGTCTGTACATCCCTGCAACTGGGTTGGAACTGGATTTTGTTGTTGTTGTTGTTTTCTTTTCTTTTAGTTTTGGGCTATATCCTACAAGTGGCAATATAGAAAAGTAAAATATCTCAATTGTAGGGTATAAATAAAAAAAACCACTGATACTAATTATCACAAGTTAGGTGAAAATACTAGCTCTATCCTCTAGCAAAGGATATTTTGCCTTTAGGTCAACAAATAAATAAATAGAAGCAAAAGAAGTCAGACAAGGAAAAAGACAAAAGATAAAGCTTCATGACACTTTGGAAAAAGAAGAGGGAAGACCTAGTAGGAAGAAAATACAAAATTTTCATCTCTCTTCTGTGTTCTAGAGCATGTGCTGTATATAATTACAGTCCTCTTCTGTGGGGTAGATTCATTACACACATTTAGTGAGAAAATAAGCAAATAAAACCCAACTTTCCTTCATCCAAATCAGTATCTTGATGCCTCTGACTTTTCATGCATTTTTCCTCTACTTGGCCTTGCTGGTCAAATCTTCTGCATAAGATCCTACTCAGGCCTAATTTTCTTTCTGAAGGTTTTTACAAATGTTTATCTAAAAACAACATTGCTTTCAATTAAGAAAAGTCCAACTTCAGGAAAAAAAAAGTCTATGAATATGCAACCTCAGAATCATTGACCTAGAAGGCCTTCATGTTCTCCTCAGCTTGATTAAATTGAAGACAGGCTTCTTCCAGACTCCAGGCCCCTGACCTCCCTTCTCTTAGAGAAGTTAACTTAGAAAACATAAATGCAAATTCTTTCTTGGCCCCTTTGAAATGCAGATAAGCCCTCTCCCAGTTTCTAGCCAGTTTTACAACCCAGGAATGTCTTTCTCAATGACTTGGGAGCTACCCCTTTGAAATGTACTCATTAAGTAAGAGGGTACCTCTACTAGATGCTGTAGAGAAATGAAGTAACTGTCCAACACAAAATAGAGGTTAATATGGAAAAGAGCTAGGATTCTAATCCTGTTTTTTTTTTACTCCAAAAATGGACTTTTTAAATTATTAATTCATTATTTGAATAACATTTTACAAGGTACTTTTTTTTTTAAGATTTTATTTATTTATTTGACAGAAACACAGCTGGAAAAGGAACACAAGCAGGAAGAGTGAGAGACGGAGAAGCAGGCTTCCCGCTGAGCAGGGAACCCAATGTGGGGCTCGATCCCAGGACTCCAGGACCATGACCTGAACCAAAGGCAGACACTTAACGACGCCCCCAAGGTACTTTTTAAATTGAGGTATAGGGCACCTGGTTGGCTCAGAGGGTTAAACCTCTGCCTTCCGCTCAGGTCATGATCTCAGGGTCCTGGGATCAAGGCCCATGTCGGGCTCTCTGCTCCACAGGGAGGCTGCTTCCTTCTCTCTCTCTGCCTGCCTCTCTGCCTATTTGTGATCTCTCTCTGTCAAATAAATAAATAAAATATTTTAAAAAATGAAAAATAAATTGAGGTATAATTAGCATTTAATATTTGTTTCAGGCATGTAACATAGTGATCCAATATGTCATATGTAGATTATGAAATGATCACCACAATAAAACTAGTGAACATTTATCACCATACCTAGTTACAATTTTTTTTCTTGTGATAAGGACTTTAATAAGCTATTTTCTTAGCAACTTGCATACATGCAATATAGTCATCATTGCAGTCACTATGCTTCACATTACATCCCCATGACCTTTTTATTTTGAAACTGGAGGTACATACCTTTTGACCCTCTTCACCTGTTTTGGTTACCTTTCCTCACCCCACCTCAGGTAACTACTGATTTGTTCTCTGTTATCTGAGTTTGGGTTTTGTTTTGATTAAATTCCAAATATAAGTGAAATCATATAGTATTTGTAGTTCCCTGAAATAAACAGCAATATTTTACTTTTTTAAGGCCGCATAATATTTCATTGCATTTGTATTTATGTATCACACTTTCTTTATATATTCCTCTGTTGTGGACACAAGTTGTTTCCATGTCTTGATTATTGCAATGAAGGTGGAGTTCATATATCTTTTTGAATTAGTGTTTTTATTTTTTTCAGGAAAATTTCTAGAAATAGATTTGCTGGATTGTATGGTAGTTCTAATGGGGGAAGGATACCTCCATATTTTCCACAGTGGCTGCACCAATTTCCATTCTCACCACTAACACACAGTACACTTTCTCCACATTCTCACCAATACTTGTTTTTTCTTGTCTTTTTTTTTAAGATTTTATTTATTTATTTGACAGAGAGAAACACAGTCAGAGAGGAACATAAGCAGGGGGAATGAGGGAGGGAGAAGCATGCTTCCCGCAGAGCAGGGAGCCCGATGCGGGTCTCAACCATGGGACTCCAGGATCATGACCTGAGCCAAATGCAGATGCTTAACGACTGAGCCACCCAGGCACCCCGTTTTGGGTTTTTTTTTTGTCCTTTTGATCATAATAATTCTAATAGGTGTGAGGTAATTTCTCATTGTGTTTTGTTTTTGTTTTTTAAGATTTATTTATGTATGTATTTGAGAGAGAGAGAAAGAGAGGGGCAGAAGGAGAGAAAGAGAAAATACTCAAGTGAACCCTCTGCTGAGTGCAGAGCCAGATGTGGGGCTCTATCCCACGACCCCATGTCCATAACCTGAGCTGAAATCAAGAATTAGACACTTAACAGACTAAGACACTTAAGTGCCCCTCTCATTATGTTTTTGATTTGCACTTCTATCATGATTAGTGATATTGAGCATCTTTTTATGTAACTGTTGTCCATCTGTATGCTGTCTTTGGAAAAATGCCTATTCAGATCCTCTACCTATTTTTTAACTAGATTTTTGTTTGTTTTGCTGTTGAGTTATGTGAGTTCATTATATACTTTGGATATCAACTCCTTAATAGATATATGACTCACAAATATTTTCTCTCATTTAGCAAGTTGCCTTTATATTTTGTGGATGATTTCCCTTGCTGTGCAGAAGTTCTGTGGTTGTTCATTTCATTTTGCTTTGCTTTAGTTTGATGTGGTCCCAGTTGTTTATTTTGCTTTTGCTTTTGGTGTCAAACTTATCTCTTGTAAATTCCTGGCTCTTTTGTTGTGAATTAGTTGACTGTATATGCATGGTTTATTTCTGGATTCTCTATTTTGTTCCATCAATGTCTGTTTTTATGCCAATACCATACTACTTTGATTACTGTAGCTTTGTAATGTAGTTTGAAATCAGAATGTGATGCTTCTAGCTCTGTTTCTTTTTCAAGATTGCTTTGGCTATTTAGGATCTATTGTGGTTACATATGAATTTTAGTTTGTGGAAAAATGCCACAGGAATTTCTTTGGAATTTCTTTGAATCTCTAGATTTCTTTGGAGATACATAGATATATACATATATCGATATATAGACATATGCAGATATAGATATACACACAAACATATAAAATATATATTTATCTATGGATTGTGTGGGTGTTTATACATATGAAATATATATATATAACAAAATAAGTATATAGAAATATGTATAAAATAAATATTCCTTTCCTAATTCTTGTAAGATATATTATTATTCTTATTTTATAAAGAAACACACTAAAGCCAAACTGGTAAATAATTTATTATGTTACATAGTGATGGTAGAAACAGAAAGTCATAAACCTCATATTATTTTATTTGTGTCTTGGTGCTAAAATGAAATGAAATTACAGAATTTATAGGCTTCAAACATTAATGACAAATGGAGAAAATAATGAGAGTATGGAGGTTTAAGTGCTTATAAGCACATAGCTAGCCATTTCATCTTGCAGGAAAGAAGAGGTTAGCAAACATTTACATACCTTTTATGATAAAATTTAAATTGAAGATGTACGTACTATTTACTTTATTATCATAAAGTTAGCTTTATAACCTATTTGAAAAACAAAATAAAGAGCTATTTTTTACTGTGAAATTATTCATTTTACTAGGTTCAAGGCTTACTGACTTGAAACCTTACACTGGAATATGCTCATAATAGAAAACCACATTTGTGTGATTGTTTGCTGAAAGAAACTGTTCAAAGTTGTAAACTATCTCTGTAAAAGGAGGTTAATTTTACCTACTTACCTGATAATTAGCTCACTGTGTCCTAACTGAAATTGGTCTAATTAACTACATTGCTATAAAAGAACGGTGCAAAAATTTTAACACTAAAAATATTAGCTAAAGACAATTCCTTTTTTACAAAAATGTATTTTACAAGTAAAAAGAAAATGATTAACTGTTCCAGTAAGAAACATGGTACATTCAAATGAGGATAGTTGAATAAAGGAACAATTTCTAAAAGAAGCTGATAGTATTCAGGAAAACCAACAAAGAATGGTAAGGTGCCCGCAGTTGGCAGGGAGCCACTACTGCCCTACCCTTGAGTGGTTAAGAAAAGGAAGAAGTTACAAGCACTCAAAGAGAGAAGCTGTAGCTGCAGTTGGGGTTGTTGGATCAGAGTTATGAACTTTGGTAGACAAGTGCATCAATGACCAGCTGCGAGCTTATCGTGAAAAATGATGGGAAAATAAACACCCTTCACTCTGACAACTCTCTGATCCTCTGCTGGTGACTCTCATACACCCAAACCAACCAGAAGTCAGAGGCCAAAATAAGCTATTGGTCTCTATGAAAATGTCTGCACCTCAGAATATGGAATGCAGTACAGAGGGCGGAGAACAGATATAGAAGAACAGAACAAAGTCTGTTGATTGTGTTCCTTAGTATTTACCCTCATTACTTGTCCAGATGAGAAAGTGTGTGTCCCTCATTCAGGGGGTGTGCAAGGTCTTATCAGCTACCATATCATAAAGGAGTGAAGTCAATCCAATTAAAACCATATCTGAAACTTAAGACAGTGATCAAAACTGGGGCGAGGAGGGAAGTAGTTAACATAAAAAAAAAATCTGCAATAGGCCCAACTCTTACAGGCATGAAAATGGCCTACTTTAACCAGAAAAACTGTTGTGACCCAATATTCCTTTCTTCTGTGATCTGAGTGTTTGTGACTCCTTATTTTATTGGGTCACTGCAGTTCTCTATTGACAAAGAGTATAATATAAGAAAGTCTAAGAGAGTATTCTAGACAAAGTGTCTTTGTACCCATGATATAAATTCAAACCCAATTTCCTGGAACACTCGGGTGCAGTCAGCTGGCTGTCTGCCTTAGGCTCAGATCGTGATCCAGGGTCTTGGAATCGAGTCCCTCATCAGGCTCATTGCTCAACAGGAACCCTGCTTCTCCCTCTGCCTGCAGCTCCCCCTGCTAGTGCACTCTCACTCTGACAAATGGATCAATACAATCTTTAAACAAATTTTTGTAAATTTCCTTTTAGTGATTCAAATAAATTTCCACGGCCAATGAATTCCTTCTCTGCCTATTGGTTTAGTGGTACAAAGGGCCACAAATGACTAATAAACAGGGTCAACTTCCAAATTAACAAAACAGTAGCTTTGCTCCCTGGTGGAAACAATTCCTTCATTGTACAGCAGCTTGTCCGAACCAACCGAACCCCAAATCAAATGGAATGGTTTTTAAAAAATTCCATCTATTTCAGGAGAGAGCACCATATACTGGTTGTTAATTCAAAGAATACATCACATTTTACAGAATAGCACCCAAACTGTATAGGATGTAGTCTCCTAGCTGGATTTTTAAGTGAACATTCACTAGATCATTCTTCCATTCACTCTGGTGCGTGCTTTCCAGTCATCACTCATGTAAGTCTTTATCCCAAGGTCATGAACTTTTTCCACACTTTCTTTGCCATCAAATGAGTTCTCTGGTCAGAGGCAATGTTGTATTGTTATACAAATTTTCCATGGAAATAAAAAAGGAATTTTGTAAGTTGCTGAACGGTGGCACTAGCAGGTGTGTTGTAAATAGTGAGGACAAGTCGGTACGTACTTCTGTGACACTTGCAGCTTATAAGCTACCTCCTTTTAGACCAAGCCTTGTACTCTCTTGGCTGCCCTGAACTCTCTCTAACTCTCACCTATAGCCTAGAAGCAATGAGGACCTGGGAGGAAACACCATCACTTTGTGAGACAATTGTAAAATCAGTGAAAGACTTTTTTTTTCCCCCTAGAAAAGGAATGGGTCTCTCATGTAGGGAAAGCAGAGAAAAGGCTTCCACAGTTAAGAAGAATCTTGAAGTTCAATATTCTCAAAATTTCTGCCCCTCTCATACATGTCAGGCTCCCATTTCTTCCCCTCTAATTACTTTATTTTGCCATAAAAGACTTGGCGATATTCAAAACATTGATGCTAAATTTATAGCTTTATAATCAGACCCTGAGCTTGGTCCTCAACCATATCTATCCTTGTGCTATAGGACATAAAGATACGCATCAAAGATAGCTTTTTCCCAGCCTTGTTTTGAATTGGGCATTAAGGTTATCAGTGTGTCCCTTTCCTTCTGTATGCTTTCCAGGGCCATCAGAAGCAGCTATTCATTGTCATCATAGTGATTAAATACCACAGCCAATTGCTCTACGATGCCTTGACCCCCACTTGTGCATCATATCATCTAACTACCTATGGTAATCTGAACAATCATTATGAGACTTTATGATCCAGATTTACACTTTCTTATTCTCCACAGGGTAAGGAAGTTACTCATGTGCTTCTCAAATATGTGAGCCATCAAAACTGGGTTTCTAGACATTAGCAAAGGAATGCAGCCACTTCCAACACGAGACCTGGAAGGAAGGATCTTAGTCTTTATTGAAGTTGTTCTTTCCTGCCTTTCAAATTCACGATTGTAATTTACATGGGTCAGAGTCAAACTGAAGGCATGTAACAAAAAGTTTATTGAGTTAGTCTATGTACCTGGAATATTCAGCAGGGTGGAGAAGGATAAAGTGGATAGGAGAGTAAGCAAACAAAATATTCAGCATATATGTAAGATATTTTAAAACATAATTCAGAATCTTACTAGAAATTGTGTTTCTGGAAATTAAACCTACGTTGTTTGATTATGACAACATTCGTCCCATTGTCTATACTACATAAACTCACTTTGATCTTTGTTTCCTAGCTCACTGTCACATCTTGCAGCAGACCTTTACAGTAAAATAATTAAGTAACAAGTAAGCAGGACAAAATGAGCTAATAGTTATCAATACAATAGATTTCTCTAGTTCTCAGCATGCAGCATCAAATCCATCTTGTATTTCTTTGCATGTCATATTTAACTTACGAATATAAATGGAGATAAAAATAAAAGTCAGCGTGAGTAGCTGCTAAAATAGGAGATGGCATAGGAAAGTAGTTAGGGTTCTGTTCTCATTAGTGCTTTTCTGATCCTTTGAGATTTGGGAATTATTATCCATTTGCAGCTACTAAAATCATTGAATAAGAAGTTGTTAAATAAATAACAAGTTCTCTCTCTCTAACCTCATTGTCTGACAGATACAGCCATCTCCCTGAGAAGCCTGGATTAACACCCAGGCCACAGGGGGGTCTTGGAGGCCTAGATGGAGAATGGTGTAGACAGAATCAGACTTTTAAACATGTTAACTGGCTATGCTTATCTAACTTACCCCTATGTCATGGAGATTTGAGGATGGCAGTCAACTATTTCTCCACCTGTCCTTCTGTGTTTTCCTGATTCTTCCTTTGTTCTCATTAGACAGATGTTTTCAAATACTCAACAATTAATCTTTGACATTCTTCTCTAAAGTTCTACTTTAGGAGAATATGCAAAATGTATTACTATCCTAATATAGTTTTCAGTTATGAAAAAATTTAGATTCCCAACTACCTTATTAATAACAACAATAGAACTATGTAAGTTCTTTGTAAAAATGATGCTCAGCAAAGTCATTTGGAAGTTCTTTGTGAACTTAAAATGTTAAATTATTAAAAGCTTTCTTAAGGACTTTACTCTTGAATCTACTAATAATTAAAGATGGGTTACAAGTAAATGAGTTCCAGCACTATTTTGTGCTTTAATTTAAGAATTTTTAAAAACTGAGGCCCATTTTACCTCTTAAAGAATTTCCCCACTTGAAGTCGGACTTGACCAGTTAGTACTCCTTCACCCTAGTTCTCATAACAACCTCGACTTTCTGCCATGAGCCTAGTCATTGACTCATGTCAACCCTACAAGGTCTTCACACCGAAAGCGCTGTCATTGCCAGACTTCTATCTATGCTGTTGCTCTTCGGTTCCCTCTTCTGTGTACGTGTTCTGTAGCATAACCATCTTCCTCTTTATGAAACACTGACATATCTTCTACTTTTTTGAAGATGCCTCAGACCTTCCCACCATGAAACCTTTCCCAAGGCCTTCAATTCACATTAATATCACCCATGAAATTACTGTTTTTAAACTATTATTAGTACTTCCTGTACACTGGGATGCTTTGTGTGGCCTACTTATCTAAACCAAACAGTGTAATAGTTTATTAAACAAGAATACAATGTACTTCCATAAAATTTAAACATTTTAAAGATCAGTCTTTAAGTCAAGCCTCAGTTTACTGTTTCCCAGCCTTCCAGGACCTCAAAAAGAAAAAAAAAGTGTTGGAGGTGTCACTGCAGGTGATTGAGGTTATGAGGATGTCAGGGCACTACACTGAGCATCTCTGAAATGCTCAAATTCTCAGGTCAATAATTTCCTTCATCATATAGCACAACATCTAAATCATCATAAGGCAGCTATAAGGAACTGAACAGGATGATTTTTAAATGACCCCAGGAATTTAAGCTAGGCTTTTCTGGACAAGTTAGCTGGAACTATAAGATCCAATTTTCCTCAGAGGGATGGGCTCCCACCAAGCTTGTCTTGCTTTGGGCCCAGTGATTACCTCCAAGACAGAGGTCTGCAATATTCCACACACATTTGGGTCTCCAGAGGCTGGGCTAGGCAGCTTGTTTTGCAAACAATGTCTGAAGAGCTGGCACATGAATCCAGGCACCTTGGCTCAAGCAGCTTCTAATCTCCTCCTTGCAAGTCTGCTTTCCTCATTTGACCTTCAAAAAGGGAAAAAGAGGGGCTATCTCTCCACTAAAATCGATACCCACAGTATAGGACCTGCAACATCCTAGCCCCAGAGAACACCTCTGAGGGATGATGGGGACATTGTGAATCATGTACCTATGTCCTTCCTACTCTTGCTGACCCTAAGCTTTTGTAAAATTTCCAATGAGGTTTACTCCTAAACTTTGGTGTATGGATCTGTGGCATTTTTCTTGAATTTTAGTGTGAAACAGAAAATCTAAAAAGGACCCATATTTCCTGGCAGAGACCAAAGAATAATGTTAAATGTAGAGAGTTTTTTAATGTCTTAAAATATGGTTAAAGCAGGGGAGAATCTTACAAATATCTTAGAGCTTTATAAGGAAACTGAGCCTGCAAACAAACTTATAAGGAAGTAGAACAGATTATCACCTCTCTCCAGCCCTGGGCAGCATAGTCCGTTCAAAGCACACACACACTCAGGTAACCACACTGCTCTAAACTCTGTAAACTTCCCTTGAGCGTCTGGAGAATAAGTCCATGTTTCATGGCTTGACATATGAAGATTTTCATGATCTGTCCCCTCCTGTCCAGACTCATTTCCCTTCGCATTTCCTTTATTCTCCGGCAGCAAGAAAGCATCCAGGGTTCCCAAAACTTGTCATGCTTTTTCATGTCACCATGTCTCCTCAAAGGCTTCTGTCTCTGCCATCGCTACTTCTAATCTCGATACCCTTACTCAAATATAAAAATCTCAATTTCTCAAAATCAACTCAAGGCCTTCCTTTTAAAGCTTTCCCTACTCTAAACCTCAAGGCATTCACTTCTCTACTATATTTGTATTTTGGTGCATACATCTATTTTTACTATTTTATATAGATATATATTTATAATATGCTATTTTATATATTATGTTATATACTATATATTACAAATACATATTATATGTAATATGTTTATTTTCCCTTACTGGTTTGCTCTATGTGTTGGGGTTTATTCCTTTATGTCCCTGGCAGCTGGCATGGGGCCTGATCTGCTGTGAATTCTCAATAATGACCACTGGTGGCATTAAATTATATTACTATTATTATTTCCTTGAGGATAGAATGGGAATTCTACTTGATCTTTATAACTGCTGATAAAATTCATAGTCAATACTTGAAGTTATCTTTGACCCTAAGCTCAAAGTTCTTTGTCCCACCATGACTATCACAGAAATAGTAACAATAATAATAATATAAGTGCTTTGTAAAGAAGCTATTTTTAAAAGCAGGCAACTGCTTCCATTTTCACTTGATTCAGTCAGTTCAACAGATTTAACCTCAGAAATGTTGTCAATATGTAGCTTGGTGTCTGATGGCAACGTGAGACTGTTATTATATAATGACAAATGGTAGTGTTAGTGACATTTGGATGTAATTACCATACCCTTGTTGTCATAAACTAATTTTTCACAGTATTCTGATTTTTTAAAATCAGATCACTTAATGAGGGATTCCAGAAAACTAAATGTATTTTTTAAAAAGATATTTACAGTATTACGTCTTCTAAGACAGTGTGTTTCAAATTATTCTTCACATTTAGTTGAAAAATACTCTCTAGTTTATATCATTTTGGGAATTACTATCTACTGTATCACCTTATATAAATATATCAAACATATTAGCAAAACAAGCAAATGTACAAAAAAATTCTGAAGGAATTTTTCAGAATTTAAAGCTATTAATTCGGTTTAACCTAGCATTTCTTGAACATATTTGTCCATTGAACCTACCCTAGTATACCACGTAATGAAATCCTATTGATATTACTTGAGAAACACTTTGTTAAACACTGCTCAGGGAACCTAGTACCTAAAAAAAGAGGGGGAAAACCCAATAAACTATAGATTGCTGTTTAGTAAGAATTTAATGTTTCTGCCAAATTATTACTGAAGAAACTCATTCCAAAATTCAAAATCTGAAGTCAAATAGAGTCAGTCTAGGTCACAAATAAGGTGAGACATTTTTAATAAGAAATCCTTTTTTCTTTGCTCTGGATCTTAAGAGTGGTTTAAAATCTAGCTTCCCACTGCTTCAAGGAAAGCTGAGGGCCTGGGGCTCTGGTTCAGTCTAAGTTGAGAAAAAAGAAAACAAAAAAGAAGAAAAAAGAAAAGAAAAGAAGAAAAGAAAAGGAGAGGGAAGGAAAGATGAAAAAAGAAAAGGAAGAGAAAAGAAAAAAGAAAACAAACAGAAAAAGAAAAGAAAGAAAAGAAAAAGAAGAAAAGAAAAGAAGACAAACAAAGCAGAGAAAAGAAAAGAAAAAGAAAGAAAAATCTCTGGGTATTTTTCAGTTGCAAAGTCTCATGCAAAGTGCAACTGAAGTCTGTTTTAGGGAGGGCATAGGAGGAATTTCAGAACAGATTGAAATCAAGACTTAAAGGGTGAAATCAAGCACATGAACTAGAGTGAAAGCAAAAGACATGTCCCAAGAAAAGCCTTGCTGCAGCAGCGAATTCCTAGATGAGATGGGGTACCTGGAGAAGGACCCAATCCCAGAGCCCGGCAGCCACCTCCCTGAATGGTGAAGACCTGACTGGGAACAAGGCCTATGATGAGGGGTGGGGGCCAGAGACCAATCAGTACCAAATTCTATTGACTTGACTGAAATCTATTCATCACACTGATGAGTGTACTGTTAGTTATTCTGATTACTCCTGGACAGAAATGACCACTTGCAGCCCATTTCACAAGACTGACAAAGTGCTTGTGCAGTTGTGGGTGGTGTGCCGTGCTATACTTTACTGCAAATAGCAGAGCTGGAGCTGCGGCAACTCAACATTGAGTGCACAAGGTTTTCCCTATTAGCTGCAAATCTAGGGCAACCTAAATTTAATTCAGTGAGGGAGGAAACGAAATACTTGAGGTGTTTTTCATATCATCAAAAACCTAAAATCAGTGTAACTATCTTACAGGTCTGTTTAGAAACACCACAGATTAAAGCTCACCTGTTATTATATAAAATGAAAATATAGTCCAGTAGAATAAAAGCTACCTGATCTTCTTCATTTTTATTAATACTTCATCTTTTCCTCTAGGCATTTGCTTGCAACATTTCCAGAACTTTTGTATTCTTCAAAAGAACCAGATCAAGTTTATTTAATTTATATCATTGGATAAAAGATTTTGATATACACACATAACCATACACATATACACACTCCTGTGTGCATGTGTGTGTATATATATATATATATATATATATATATGTATATAAACATACAGAGAGAGAATATATATTTGTATCCTTTCAGCCAAGAGGGTTTTGAACAAATCCATTGAGCAGTGATACATACTCAGCACGTACAGAACTCTAAGCATTGAAATATAAAGCTCTGTTATCATATTGATGACACAATATACTCACTTATGGAAATATCATTTTATATTTCCTGACAAGAATGTTCTGGAATAAAAAAGAATTTACAGAGTGGAAGGTATGTAGATTCCATAAGGAATGAGATCATTGACTTCCCAGTGGCAGCTTAAGGAACAAGAAAAGAAAAGAAAAGAATAAAAAGGGTGCCATTTTTCTTGGTAATCACAGCTTTGTAAGAAAGCCTGAAGTCAAGTAACGAGATATCCCCAGCTTTGCTTTTCTTCTTCAGCAATTCTTTAGTGATTCGGGGTCTTTTTTGGTTCCATATAAATTATAGGATTGTTTGTTCCAATGTTTTGAAGAATGTTGGTGGAATTTTGATCGGAATGGCATTGAAAGTATAGATTGCTATGGGCAGTATAGACATTTTGAAAATGTTTAGTCTTCTGATCCATGAGCATGGAATGCTCTTCCATCTTTTTGTGTCTTCTTCAATTTCACTCATGAGTGTTCTGTAGTTCCTCGAGTACAGATCCTAGACTTCTTTGGTTAGGTTTATTCCTAAGTATCTTATAGTTTTGGTGCTATAGTAAATGGAATCGATTCTCTGATTTCCCTTTCTATTTTTTCGTTGTTAGTATATAAGAATGCAACTGATTTCTGTGCATTGATTTTGTGTCCTGCCATATTACCGAATTGTTGTACGAGTTCTAGTAGTTTGGGGGTAGAGTCTTTGGGTCTTCCACATAGAGTATCATGTCATCTGCAAAGAGAGAGAGTTTGACTTCCTCTTTGCCAAGCTGGATACCTTTTATTTCTTTCTGTTTTCTGATTGCTGTTGCTAGGACTTCTAAGACTATGTTGAACAGTAGTGGTGAGAGTGGGCATCCTTGCCTTGTTCCTGATCTCAGAGGAAAAGCTGTCAGTTTTTCCCTGTTGAGAATAATATTCGCTGTGGGTTTTTTGTAGATAGACTTTATGAGGTTGAGAAATGTTTCCTCTATCCCTATACTTTGAAGAGTTTTGATCAGGAACGGATGTTGTATTTTGTCAAATGCCTTTTCTGCATCAATTGAGAGTGCCATGTGGTTCTTCTCTCTTCTCTTATTGATTTGTTCTATCACGTTGATTGTTTTGTGAGTATTGAACCACCTTTGCATCCCTGGGATAAAACCCACCTGGTCATGGTGGATAATCTTTTTAATGTATTGTTGGATCCTGTTAGCAAGGATCTTGTTGAGAATCTTGGCATCCATATCATCAGCAATATTGGTCTGAAGTTCTCCTTTTTGATGGGGTCTTTGTCTGGTTTGGGGATTGGAGTGATGCTGGCTTCATAGAAAGAGTCTGGAAATTTTCCTTCTGTTTCTATTTTTTGAAAGAACTTCAGGAGAATAGGTGTTATTTCTTCTTTGAATGTTTGGTAGAATTCCCCAGGGAATCTGTCTGGTCCTGGACTCTTGTTTTTGGGGAGGTTTTTGATCACTGCTTCAGTCTCATTACTAGATATAGGTCTATTCAAATTGTCAATGTCTTCCTGTTTCAGTATTGGTAGTTTATAGGTTTCTAGGAATGTATCCATCTCTCCTAGGTTGCTAAACATATTGGCATATAATTGTTGATAGTAATTTCTGATGATTGTTTCTATTTCCTTGGTGTTAGTCATGATCTCTCCCCTTTCATTCATAATTTTATTAATTTGGGTCTTCTCCCTTTTCTTTTGGATTAGTTTGGCCAATGGCTTATTGATCTTCTTGATTCTTTCAAAGAACCAGCTTCTAGTTTCATTGATGGGTTCTACTCTATCTCTAGTTTCTGATTCATTCATCTCTGCTCTAATCCTTATTATTTCCCGCCTTGTGTGGGGGGTTGGTTTAATTTTTTGTTGATTTTCCAGTTCTTTAAGGTGTAATTGATGATTACATCAATTGTAATTGATGTATTCGGGATTTTTCAATTTTTTTGAGTGAGGCTTGGATGGCTATGTATTTTCCCCTTAGGACTGCTTTTGCTATATCCCATAGGTTTTGGTTCAATGTATCTTCATTCTTATTGGTTTCCATGAAGTGTTTCAGTTCTTCTTTGATTTCTTGGTTGATCCACGGATTCTTGAGCAGGATCATCTTTAGCTTCCAAGTTTGATTTTCTTCTGAACTTTTTATGCTGGTTGAGTTCCAGTTTCATGGCATTGTGGTCAGAGAATATGCAGGGAATAGGCACAAAAACAGAGAAATAGACCAATGGAACAGAGTGGAGAGCCCACATATGGACCCACAAATCTATGGTCAAATCATCTTTGACAAAGCAGGAAAAAATGTCCAGTGGTAAAAAGATAGTCTTTTCAATAAATGGTGCTGGGAAAATTGGATAGCTACCTATAGAAGAATGAAACTAGACCATTCTCTTACACCACACACAAAGACAAACTCAAAATGGATAAAAGGCCTCAACGTGAGGCAGGAATCCATCAAAATCCTGGAAAAGAACATAGGCAGTAACCTCTTTGACATCGGCCACAGCAACTTCTTTCAAGACATGTCTCCAAAGGCAAAGGAGACAAAAGCGAAAATGAACTTCTGGGACTTCATCAAAATAAAAAGCTTCACAGCAAAGGAAATAGTCAACAAACAAAGAGGAAACCCACAGAATGGGAGAAGATATTTGCAAATGACACTACAGACAAAGGGCTGGTATCCAAGATCTATAAAAAACTACTCAAACTCAACATCCAAAAAGAAGATGAACACATCAAAAAATGGGCAAGAGCCATGAAGAGGCACTTCTCCATAGAAGATATACAAATGGCTAACAGACACATGAAAAAATGTTCAGCGTCACTAGCTATCAGGGAAATTCAAATCAAAACCACACTGAGATACCACCTTACACTAGTCAGAATGGCCAAAATTAACAAGTCAGCAAACAAGTGTTCGAGAGGCTGCGGAGAAAGGGGAACCCTCTTACACTGTTGGTGGGAATGTAAGCTGGTGCAGGCGCTTTGGAAAACAGTGTGGAGATTCCTTAAAAAATTAAAAATAGAGCTACCCTATGACCCTGCAATTGCACTACTGGGCATTTACCCCAAAGATACAGATGTAGTGAAAAGAAGGGCCATATGTACCCCAATGTTCATCGCAGCAATGGCCACAATCGCCAAACTGTGGAAAGAGCCAAGGTGCCCATCAACAGATGA
>PITA01022568.1:17021-30193 GCA_004023965.1 Spilogale gracilis | reverse complement strand
TTTTTTTTTTTAAAGATTTTATTTATTTATTTGACAGAGGAATACAGCCAGAGAGGGAACACAAGCAGGGGGAGCGAGAGAGGGAGAAGCAGGCTTCCCGCTGAGCAGGGAGCCCGATGTGGGGCTCGATCCCGGGTCTCCGGGATCATGACCTGAGCCGAAGGCAGTTGCCCAACCAACTGAGCCACTCAGGCGCCCCTAGTCTGGGTCTTTGAATGAAGACACAGAATGAAGAATGGTTAGTGCTGCACATGAGCCACAAAGGACAGGGAACCTGAGCAAGGAATTAACTCTTATTGTTGTAAGGCACTGATGTTTTGAAGTCAGGTGTGGTCACGTGACTTTCTTGGACTCATGTCATATGAAAAGTCTCATTTCCAGGTGTGTAACTTTAAGAGTGAGTGTGCGATTCATGCCATCATGCTATCTTGCAGCCTAACTTAACAACAACAAAAAGACTAATAAAATGAAGCTATTTTATAATGGGAAGACTTTAGCTTACCAGAAGTACATCATAAGTCTAAATTTTATCCATATAACGTTATAGCTTCAAAGGATAGCTAGAGTAAAAATTGGTGGTAATACAAAAAGTAATTGACAAGTTCACCATCGTAGTGGAGATTGTGGATTTCATCAGTGCTGTCTACCAAGTAGTTGCAGTCTTTCTCCTGGGTGTATGGTAATCCTACCCTTGAACATAGCTATGACCATGCAATTGACCAGCAAGAAAAAACCTGAAGTGCCATGTACCACTTACAGGTGGGAGCTTTAAGAGCTGGGGCATGATTTTCCTCTTTCCTCTTTCTCTCTGCCAC
The DNA here is from genome assembly GCA_004023965.1 of Spilogale gracilis. Lineage (NCBI taxonomy): Eukaryota > Metazoa > Chordata > Mammalia > Carnivora > Mephitidae > Spilogale > Spilogale gracilis. The sequence continues at coordinate 29,378 of PITA01022568.1, read as the reverse complement.
AGAGACCAGCAATGCCCCAGAAGGTGGCTGCCCCATCAAAATTAGTCCTAGAGTCCTTCAATTTTACAAAGCAGAGCCCCAGGCTGACCAGAGATAAAAACAGAGAGTAATAAAGAGATATGCTTTGAAAGCTGTAAGATTCTGAGACTCTGGAGTTGGGTATTTATTATTTTAGCAGAACCTATGTCACTAGTGCAAATATATCTTCCCATTTTAATTTTTTTATTTCTTAAAAATTTCATTTATTTGTCAGAGAGAAAAAGAGGGAAAAAGCAGGGGAAAGAGGCAGATGGAGAGGGAGAAGCAGGCTCCCCACTGAGAAAAGAGTCTGATGTAGGACTTGATCCTGGGAGCCTTAGATCAACCTGAGCTGAAGGCTGATGCTTAACTTACGAAGCCACCCAGACGTCCCTCTCTTTCCATTTTAAAATGAAGGTACAATTTATAGTTAAATTTACCCTTTTTGAAATATGGCTTGATGATGAAAAACAATTTCTTTTAACTTTCAAGTAGGCTCCACACCCAACGTAGGGCTCAAACTCACGACCTTGAAATCAAGAGGAGCACGCTTCAGAGACTGAGCCAGGCATGTGACCCTTGCTTTATGATTTTTGACAAATGCATACAGTAATGTAACTACCACTAAGATCAAGATGTAGAGCAGTTCGTGCAGCTGGAGAAATTTGCTGGAGCCCCTTCATAGCTGGCCCTTCACCCCTGACAACCACCAATCTGTTTTCCATCCCTGTAGTTTTGCCTTTTCCAAAATGGAATCATATACAAATAGCATATGCAACCTTTTGGGTCTGGCTTTCTTCACTTAGCGTAATGCATTTGAAATTAACCTTCAACAGTGTTGCTGTGCCTTCAGCAGTTTATTCCTCTTTGTTGCTACGTGGTATTCTCCTAGTTGGAAGCACCACAGTTTTCTGAGTGTCTCTCTTTCTTGTAATAGTACCTTTTCACATTTATCTAGTAGCAAGAAAGCCATATTTTCAACATTTTGCCCCTAGAAGTCTTCCCCCTGAAGTAGACAAATTTTCTACTATTTGCATCATCATACACGAACCATTTCATGAGCTGTTTCTCTCTGCCTGCCTCTCTGCCTACTTGTGATCTCTCTCTCTCTGTCAAATAAATAAATAAAATCTTTATTTTATATTTTTTAAAGATTTTTTATTTATTTGACAACGAGAAACACAGCTAGAGAGGGAACACAAGCAGCGGGAGTGAGAAAGGGAGAAGCAGGCTTCCCGCCGAGCAGGGAGCCCAATGTGGGGCTCGATCCCGGGTCTCCGGGATCATGACCTGAGCCGAAGGCAGTCGCTTAACCAACTGAGCCACCCAGGAGCCCCTAAATAAAATCTTTAAAAAAAAACCTCAGGGGCTTAAAACAATAATTATACATTCTCACTCATGTGCCCACAGCGGTGGGGTAGCTGATTTAAGCTGGGCTCAAGTGGGCAACTCTGCTTCAAGCTGTGGGTCCCCCTGGGCTTGGGTCCTCGTTACAGGTTGGGCTCAGGTCTGCCCATGTGTTTTCATTCTGCACCCGGCTGAAGGGACAGGAGTGACCTATGGGAAACTCTTCTCAGGAAATACAGAGCTGCAAGAGATCAAGTGGCACTTCTAAGCACATTTCTCATTTTTGTTTCTATCCTCTCCTTTCATGTCCACGGGCCGCAGCAAGGCATGTGGCTGGGCCCACAGTCAAGGAGAAGAAAAGTACAATCCTCTTTTAGTGAGGGGAACGGCAGCGTCACCTGGTAAAAGGGTAACGGAGGGGTGAAGAATTGGAGCCCAAAACTCAATATATCGCCATTCCTCTGTATTTTAGGATGAGAAGAATTCAGAGGGGCCCATTCGGGAGAGGGGCTGAAGAGCAAGAATGAAAGGCTAAAGAAGCCAGCAAGATGGTGAGAGCCCAGGGGATGTCTACATTGTGGTCAGAAGGAAATCTCTGATGTGGGGACCATGAAAGTTTGCTAAAAATAAAGGATATTTCATATGTGCATTTAGGGGGTCTTGGGCTTGGATGCTTGTTATGTTCACCCTGCCTTCTGGCATCCTGATCTTTCAATAAAGGCTGTTAGACTCACAAGAGTGGGGTGTGTGTGTGTGTGTGTGTGTGTGTGTGTGTGTGTGTGTGTTTATGTGTGTATCAAAGGAAAGATCAAGTTCTTCTGGAGACAATGAGGTCCTGGGACAGAAATAGAATAAAATTCAGCATAAGCCGGCACTTTGATCCAGGGGTTACTAGTGAGAGGTACACCCTGGCTACTTGGAGGTATCTTGGAGGCACACTGAGCTCCCCACAGGGGAAGAGGCAGTGCTTTTCCTGCAGATCATATTTGTATTAAAAGGGTCAGGAGGCTAGCTTAAATCTGGTTTATAACTGGGAAGATCAATTTCCAGTCCACAGGAGGCTAAAACCACACCTCTGCCCTTCTGCCTGGGATTTTAACTCTTCCCCACCCAGCATCCTCACTGGCTCCAAAGCGTTCTACTCTGATCTTTCCCTTAATGGAGAAAAGTCTTCCTTTCCAGCTCCCTCCTGCCTCCCATAGGTCCCTGCCCTCCCTGTGGACCACCACTCCAGCTTCCCGCCTCCCTGGCAGTTGATGGCAGACATCTCACCAGATACACCTCTCCAGCCGTGGGCGGCCTGCCCTCACCCATGCTTGTTTCCCCATCCTGCTGATTTTTCTTTTCTTTTTTTTTTTTTAAACATTTTATTTATTTATTTGTCAGAGAGAGAGAGAACACAAGCAGGCAGAGTGGCAAGCAGGGGCAGAGGGAGAAAGGCTCCCCACTGAGGAAGGAGCCCGATGTGGAACTCGATCCCAGGACCCAGCCGCTTCTTAACTGAGCCACCCAGGTGTCCTATCCTGCTGATTTTTCAATAACTTTCATTCATTAGTGTATCAGGCAGAATAATAGGTCCCTAAAGAGGTCTATGTCCGAATCCTCAGAACCCATGAATATGTAACCTCACATGGAAAACTTTGCAGGTGTGATTTAAGGTTGAAGACCCAAAGGTGGGAAGATTATCCTGAATTATCTGGGTGGGTCTGACTTAATCCTATGAGTCCTTAGAAGTGAAAAACTTAAAAACTTAAAACTTAAACTCCGTGGGTTAAAGCCTCTGCCTTCAGCTCAGGTCATGATCTCAGGGTCCAGGGATCAAGGCCCGCATCAGGCTCTCTGCTTGGCGGGGAGCCTGCTTCCTCCTCTCTCTCTGCCTGCTTGTGATCTTTCTCTCTGTCAAATAAATAAATATAATCTTAAAAATAAAGTGAAAAACTCTTCCCGCCTGGGTCTGGGATGAGATGGAAGAAAAAGGAGAGCTTTGCAAGTAGCAAGAAAGCCGTATTTTCAACATTTTGCCCCTAGAAGTCTTCCCCCTGAAGTAGACAAATTTTCTACTATTTGCATCATCATACAACATTCAACGTGCTTCTGCTCCTTTTGAAGATAGGGGAGGGCAGCCACAAGCCAAGCAACGTGGGTGGCTTCCAGAAGCTAGAAATGGTCGTTGGCTGATGTTCCCATGCCGCTGCAAGGAAACTGTCAGCCCTATGACCTGTAAGAAATCAAATCCCATCCACAACCAGAGTGAGCAAGGAAATGGAATCCCCCCTTGAACTTCTCTAGGAGGGCAAGATCCACATCAGACTTTTGACTTATAGCCTCTCTCTACAGGATGGCTCTACAGACTGTAAAATAATAAATTTGTGCTGTTTAAGCTGTTAAATCTATAGTAATTTGTGGTGGCAGCAATAGGTAACCAATACAATTAGTAAATGGTTTTTGAGGGCCTGCGATATTCCAGGCCCCAAGCCAGCCTAGAGGTTTTAGGATGAATGAAATAATCACACTACCTGCCCTCAGAGAGTCTGCAGTACAGCAGGAAGAGAGGTAAAAAGACAGTTTTGGTCCAGCAAGGGAACTAAGGGCTGTGGGAGCAGAGAGGAGGGTGCTCACTTGGGCTTGAGACCAGGGAGACAGTAGGGAATGGCAGGGATTGTGATAAAATGGAAAGCATGTAACCTCTCAAAGGCCAGCCTTTTGTTGCCATGACAACAACAGTCTAGTGTTGCTGGTTCCTTCCATTTTTCAAAAGTAGCAAAACAAACAGATTTTTAGGGGAGAGCTCCTGATTTGTAAATGTTGGCTTTTTTTTTTTTTTTTTTTTTTTTAGGAAATCACAATGTGAACCAGGTTAAGGATCAGTTGGCTGAACTTGGCCCTCGGGGCGCCAGTTTTCAAGCTCTGTTCTCAGCACACGGTGTTCTACCAAGCCCCATGTTTTCCATGGCAAGACTTCAGTGTTCAGCCTCTAGGAGACCCTCAGGGCCCTGGGGGTGAGGAGGAGGCCCAGCCAGGCCACCTCCTCCCAAAAACATTCAGCAGTGGAGCCCACAAGCTCACGTCCCCATGCCGCTGCTCGGGAGCCTGCAGGCTTGCTGAGCCTGCCCGGTCCATCATATCTAATATGGGTGTCAGCAGAAAGTAAATTAAATCCGCTAGGCTATAATTTGCAACGGAACATTTTGTGGCAGTAAGTAAACAGAGCATTATGTTTTAATCAGCTTTTTAAAATGTTCTTTTAAAAATCATTTTATTGTGCAGAAGCTGGTACCCTAAGAGCTATAATTCCTTAACTAACAGTATGCTAATGCACTCCCCTCTAGTCTAGACAGTCTTACCAGTGCACGCATTTGTCTTGGTGCTCTTAAACCTATATATTTTTTACAGTAGAAGTGCCACACTGCCTTTCAGCTGCTCACATGGGGAACCCCAGCAGTGGCTTTTCTAGAGGGACTGCCTTTCACCCTGGCTTTGAAAGAGAAACAGACTGCTTGGTCTTTCATTTTATCTACCGATTCATTTGTCTATCTATCAATGAGCACTAGCATACTGCTAAGCATTTTGCAAATATTACCCCAATGAATTCTTCTACTAACCCCTAGAAGGAAGTACTATTCTTATCTCTTTTTTATTTTTTAACTTATTTATTTAAAAGATTTAATTTATTTGACAGAGAGAGAGAGTGCAGAAGCAGGGGGAGCAGCAGAGGGAGAGGGAGAAGCAGGCTCTCCGCTGAGCAGGGAGCCTGATGCGGGACTTGATCTCAGGACCCTGGGAAAAAAGAAAAAGAAAAAGGAAGGGCAGCCAACCCTGTGACAGGTTAGGAAGGTTTGTCAGGACAGAAAAAGGTGCCCATTCCTCCAGCCATTTTACTGCTGTCTGTGGGAAAACGGTCACATGAGGATTCATATCCATGACGGAATGGCCGTCAAGGAGGGGCCTGCCCAAGTCTGCAGGAAGGGCCCTGGAGACACCACAGGCTTGCAGTTGAGATCTGAAGGCTGAGTACGGGTGATTGGCTCCGAAGAGCATTGGAGGGCTCTGTGCCAGCTGGCTTAGTTAAGCTGAAGCTGCATTTCTCAGAATGTCCTTCCCTGGGTGCTCTGGGACAAGGCTAGCTCCACAAGAACTTTCTGTGAAGTTAGTAGGATGGAGAGGAAGCAGCAGCCCAGTTACCCAGGCGCTTTTGTGGCTCCCATGAGGATTCCAGCCACAGACTCAGAAAAACCCACACCTGCTGTCTAAGGTCAAATGCTAGAGCAAAATCATTTCTTGAAAAAATCACTGCTGGGGCTCCTGGGTGGCTCAGCTGGTCAAATGTTGGCCTTGGGCTCAGGTCATGTACTTCTTCCACTCCCTCTATCCCTCCCCCATCCTCCCCCACTAAGGTCTCCCTCTTAAATAAACAAATAAAATCTTTAAAAAACATCACTTTTTCCAATTTTAGTATATGTGCCGCTGAAGCAAGCATTATTAGGTATTTTTAAAAATCGCTAAATAATATTTCATTGTATGGACATACCACATTTTGCCGATCCATTCATCTGTTAATGGACACTTGGCTACCTCTCGGCTATTACGAATAATGCCGCCATGGACACTGGCATGTACAAGATTTGTGCGGACCCCATGCGTTTTCAAATCTCTTGACGATACACCTACAAGTGAAGTTGCTCAGTCCTAATGTTTCTGCAGTGGCTGCACCATTTCATTTCCCCACCAGCAAGACAAAAGGGTTCCAATCCATCCACATCCTTGCCAGCACTTGTTTTTGTCTTTTTTGTTGTAGCCAGCCTAGTGGGTGTAATCTGTGGTTTTGATTTACATTTCCTTAGTGACTAATGATGTTGAGCATTTTTTCATGAGCTTATTGTGCCTTTGTATACTTCTCTCGAGAAACATCTATTCAGATCCTTCGGCCATCTAAAAATAGATTTATTTGCATTTTGTTGTTGATTTATAGTAATTCTAAAATTCTGTGTACTATATCCTCATCATTTGCTTGATTTACAAATATTTTCACTTTTTTGATGGTATCCTTTGGGGCACAGAACCTTTCATTTTAATGTTTAATTTATGTTTTTCTTTTGGTTGCTTATGCTTTGGTGTGATGTCTAAAGAACCATTGTCTAATCCAAGGTCATGAAGATTTACACCTACATTTTCTTCTAAAAGTTTTTGTTCTTTTGAGGCTTTAGATCAATTTTTAGTTAAGTTTTGTATGTGGTGTGAGGTTGGGGTACAAATTAATGCTTTTGCATGTGGAATATTCAGTTGTCCCATCACCATTTGTTGAAAAGACCAAACTCCCCCCTGTTGAATTGTTCTTACGCCATGGTTGGAAATTAGTTGACCATAAATATGTAAGTTTGTGTCTGGACTCCCAATTCTATTTCATTGAACTATATGTCTATCTGTATGCCAGTAACTTAAAGGCTTAAGACAGAGGAGCGGTGTAGAAAGAAGAGAAGAAGCCACTCATTTCCCAGTGGATCTCTTGTTCCTGATTCCAGATCCTCCAGGCTCCAGTGGCATTTCATTTTTTTAAAAAGATTATATTTATTTATTTAGAGAATACAAGTGGGAAGAGGGGTAGGGGAAAAGGGAGAGAGAGAATTTCAAATAGACTCCGCACTGAGCATGGAGCCCCATGTGGGTCTTTATACAAAGACTCTGAGATCATGACCTGAGCCAAAATCAAGAGTCAGGTGCTTAACCAACTAAGCCGCCCGGCACCATGAGCCAGCAAAGTTTCTGAGCAAGACACTGATGTGTTCCAATTCATGTCCTAAGATCATATTGGGAATTTGTGAAAATAGACTGTAGAAGACAAGGTGAGAGGCACCAAAATCCTAGCGGGAAGGAAGCTTTTGCAGTGGTCCAGGGAAAGCTGAGAGGTACTTGAGATCACAATGACAATGGGACGAAGAACAGGGCTTTTGAAACGTTTGCAGATGGAAGGGAGGGGAGTTGATCTCGCTTTGGCCTCCTCTCTCAGCCTGAATGTTTGCATCTGTAAAATGGGCATGCAGCAGTGAGATAACCAGTGTAAATCCTGTAGGCTAGTGCTCAGCACAGTGAACACAAAAAGGACTGGCTGCCACAATTACCACATACATGCTTGGATTGGGTCCCCAGAGGTCCAAGTCTGAGTATTTATCCCTTGACTCCAGAGAATGATGGCATGGACAATTCACAAATCTAAATATTGTTTTAAAAGGGTTCCCTGGAGCACCGGGTCTGATTTTCCTTGATCTCCCTTACTTCCTCCCCTCATGGAAAGCACTAACTTCGGTCTCCAACTCGTCTCCAGGAGAGCTGCAATTAAGTATGTGGTCAGCAGATGGCGCTGGAAGCTAAGGGAAGACTCCCCTCCCTTTATCCTCCCTCCAGTCTCCCCGTTCGGAGCTCCTCTCTCCCCATTTCCAGAGCCCTCTCCAGCTCCAAGTCTGCCTTTGCAGCAGGGGTGAGGGGCCTGAGGCTGAGCCCTCTGCAGGCTCCTGGGCACACAGACCCATTTTGGAGACGGAGAAAGGCCCTGCTGAGAGCCCCGAATGGTTCACCCTGGAGACCTCCCCACCCCCACTCCCACCCTCTCAGGAAATCACTTTATAAGTAGGGCAGCATGGGTCCGGAGTGAGAGGGAGGTTTTCCTCAGAAGAGCCACTTCATCTGTGAACAAGGGAGCTATGAAACCTCTTAGAGTAGCCCCGTGACCTCCCCGTCCATCCTGTGTAAAATATGAAATAAGAGTTTTAATTACTAAGCTTGGAAGCCAGCCGACATGTTTAATATTTAATGTCTCCGATGCTTGAGCCCCAGGCGTACAGGCACTGACAGAATTGGGGTTTCCCTTGGGCTGGCTCCGAATGTGTTTGGAGAACAGCCAGGCTGCCTCCTTCCCCTGCACCTGGGAGCCTCTTACAGCTCAGCCTGGGCCCAGGCCTGCCCTGGGCCTCCCACTCCCGGAGGGACATGTGCCAAGACGGGCCTGGGGTAGGGGTGTGTTCTCCACACTGAGGAGGGCTCCAGAAGGCCTCTAGTGCTGGACCCGGCCCAAGGTCCTGGCAGAGAACCAGAGTCAGTGAATTCAGGCAACTGAGAAGATGGTAACAAGTAGAGACAGACACGAGTTTGAATTCTACTTTCCTGCAAGTGGCTCAGCCTCTCTGGGAGTTATTCTGTCTGTATGATTCTTCAAGTGGAGAGTGTATTTTCTATGCTATGAATTGTTACTAATGGCCATTTTTGAGGCTTCACGTGTGCCTGGAACCCTGCTAAGCACCTAACGCGTCCCATGCCTTTGTCGGCTGAGTTGGGGCTTGAATCCAAGACATTCTGACTCCCGAGGCCATGACTCTCAAAGCTTATATGCAAAAGCACTTCAGAAATTTGGGGAGATGTGAGCTTGAAGGGGACACCGCCAGCTAGTCCCAGACCCTAGTTTGTCCTACACTTTGGTGGCCCCTCATGCCTCAGAGACAACCAAGAAAATTGCTAATGGGGACTCGGGACAGCAGTCCGGATGAAACCACCCGTGCCACTGTTGTTCGCCCATTTCTACTTTCTAGAGAGAGGCGGTGGGCATGCACGTTGCATTTGAGGGGTTGATTTGGCGATCTCAATATTGATGGAGTTCGTAGGGCCATCTTGCACCTGGTTACTCACCTCGGTATGTCTGTGGGTTCATGCACCATCCCTTACGCAGCTGACTGTGCCTGGATGATAGCCAGTGATGGCTGTGGGCACATCCAGGAGTTAGAGCCACTTGCCTTAAGAGGTAACAGCTGGTGGCCTATAGGACGGCTCCTCACTTCCTTCTGCAGCACACCCAGGAGGAACAGGCAGGGTGGGAGAGGGAAGGGAGGTGTCAGTAAGCTCCGCTTTATAGCCATCAGATGGGCACGTGCCAGTGAAGACAGGAGGATGCAGGAGCCCTTGTCCTAGCAGGAGTGTGAACTTCTGGGGCCACTGTGGAGAGCATATAGCTCCCACTCCGGCAATTCCACTTCTGAGCACTTACTCCTGAGTATCTCTCACACAGGTAGACAAAGAGACTTGTCCAAGGATGTTTCTCGAAGCATCTGCTGGTAATAGTCAAGGGATGGAAGCAACTGAAGTGTCTACTCATAAAGGGACAGATAGATCACAGGCGGCTTATGCAAATGATAAACATCATGCCGCAGTTCCGTGGAATGAATTCGAATGACGTGTATTAACACAGGCAGGTCGTAAAAAATGTGATGCCAAGAAATACGTCTGGCAAGTACTACTTATATATGTTGCAATATATATTTTCATGCTACACACTCACACATTGACAACATAAGAATGTCTGTGGGGAGATGGGGAAGGGAGGGGAGGCAGCTGGAAAAGGGAGATGAAACAGACAAAAGCAGCGCAAATAAATACACAAGGAGACCCATGTGTGACCAGGAAGACTGAGCTGGACTGACTACATGAGCAAAATCGAATTCTATGCCTCTGAGATCCAAAGCAAGAAAGCAAAGAATGACAGAAAAGGAAGCCAAGGACTTTTACAAGTTTTTTATAAGACCCTGAAGTTGTTGGTCATTGGTGATTTTCAAAACCAAGCCAATAAACTTGTCATCCAGCCTGAGAACTGGTCACTGGGCTCTGGCTGGGTGCCAGGTGCCTTCTAGGGGGGATATGTGACTACCTCACTTCATCCTCAAAGATGGCCTGAAGGTGGCGCTGTTGCCGTTGGTCCGGGAGCGTTGAACGGTTTGTGCCTAGGAGGCAAGGGTGGGAGGACATTCAAAGGATGATGGAGGACCTGCTCACCAGCAACCAGGGCAATACAGAGCAGGGAAGAAGGCAAGGGCTTGGATCGCCTGCTAGGAGAACACTGTCCCAGGCTGGAAACCCACCTTCTGTTCTTCATCCTTTCCAGCAGGAGGAGCGAGACCAGACCCCCTCCAGGATACTGTTTTATAAAGATCTGGGCTCTGTGGAGTGTTCAGAGTTAGGCTTCCAGTACTTTGCAGGTAAACCTTAATCAGTCTACTAAAGGAAGGGTCCTCCTGCCCCCCACCTTCTTTTATGGTGAGCTTTAGGGCCTTAGGCCAGATGCCACCTCCTCTCATGAGTTGACTGGTTGGGGAGAGGTGTGGGGTCGGCGAGAGCCTTGGGCTTCAGGCTCAAAGAGTGAGGGCGCTACAAGGCAGGCCATAGGTTATCCCCTATCTCCAGGTCATTCCACTCTCCTGGTCCTCAGATGCTTTCTGATCTGGGAGGTCCGGGTGCTTGGCAATAATGATGGTGGAGGGGAAGTTGGAGAGGAAGAGGGGGAGAGAGGAACAGAAGCCCCAGTGCCTGCTTGCTTGACACAAACTTACTTAGGGGAGGAAGAGGGCATCCTTAGAAGGATATAGGAATCCTTTATGGGATCAGAGGGCAGGGTGTGCAGCAGGTCCTGAAGACATGGAAAATCTGGAACCAGGGTAGAAACACATACTTTCCTCTGCTTCTCCTACTGCAGACCGTCTTTCTCTGTCCAATTCTGCACATAGTAAATGGCCACTCCAGTCTGGAGGGATACCTCCTGCTCTTCTATCCCCATCACCTTGCTGACCAATATCCTAGTGTTCCAGTTCCATATCCTCAAGACAGAACCTCATTGCCCAGCTTGGCCAGCGTTTACCTCCGGCCAGAGTGGGGTCCTGTGTGGCATAAACATGGCGCCCTTCATGGGTGGCCACAAGAAATATCACTAGAGTTTGGGGAAGGGACCCCAGGGCTTTTCATAGGGAACATAACCTGGCAAACAGTAGGTGATTACTATGTAGTTGTTGAATGAATAGATAGATGGCTGAATAAATGAATGAAGTATATTTCTCAGACCCCTGCCTGGAGTTGCCACCATCCTTGATGAAAAAGCCAGGCTGGTCCCCTTTGTGACCAACATGGTATAGTTGTGGAGGCAGGAACCTGTCACTCTTAATTATATCAAGATGTCAGTGGGTCCTGTCAAGTTCCCCTCACCTACAGGATGTTTTTCTAGCTCTATGCCTTCTCCCAAAAAGCTGGTCACACCAGAGGAAGGTAAAGCCACCCAGCCCAGTGACACATCTGCCTTGCAGGTATGGAAGGGGAGGGAGGCTGGCGGTTCTGCAGTCCTCCCGTAGTAAAGTCTAAGACAAGGTCCCAGGGTGCAGGTGGCTTATCTGGGATGTGAACCCAGGAAGCGGGAGTGAGGGGGCAGGGAGAGAGTGACAATGTAAGGATGGATTACTGAGCTAGCTGCTGTCTATAGTGGGGCTGTCTACTCCACGGCCCCTAGGAAGGGTACAGAATGCCTCTGGGAATTATCTCTGTGGGGGAGGGGGGAAAGCACAGATCTGTTGGCTCCACTGGGGGCAGGATGTCCTCAGGGGCACTAATTCCCTACATTTCCAGGTGGTGCCCCTTGAGTGCAGGTAGCACACAGGCAAGGCTCTGGAGAAGGGAGAGACGGGTGGAAGGTACTTGAAGTGGGACTGTTAGCTCCACGGGAGCCCAGTTGTATGGAGCTGTCCACCACAGCTGCAGCTGAAACCAGAGGCGAGCCGAGAGGATGGAGAGCAGGGCCCTGGATTCCCTGAACTGTGCCCTCTGCACTGCAGTGTTCCGCCTCACTGTGGGATCAGCAGCTGCTACAGCTGCCCTTCCTTTCTGGAATCCATCTCTCTTCTGAGCTTCACTTCTGTAAACATGATTGACGCTCTGACATCACACGTGCCTCAAACTGAAAGAAGCCAAAACTGAATCATGATCTTTAGGTCAAACCAGTTTCTCTTCCTAACTGTCCATCCCAGCATCCACCCACTAGACAACCTAAGACTCACCCTTGGCTTCTACGTGGCTGCCACTCTCCATGTCTCACTGGTCACCAAATCTTGTGGATTCCATCCACCTGCTCCCCCCCCACTTTCTTCTCCCCTTCCCTTTCCTCCTCTCCCCTCCTTTCCTTCCCTTCCCTCCCCT
>PITA01022568.1:0-16921 GCA_004023965.1 Spilogale gracilis | reverse complement strand
GAATCTGTCCTGAGAAAACAGTCCTAGGTGCAGAAAAAGCTTTCTCTACAAACAGTGTTGTTTATATCAGCGAAAAACCAAAGCAACCAACAACAATGACAAAAAACTAGATACATCCTAAATGTTAATGCTGGAGTAATGTTTAATTGCACTATTGTTCCTCTCTCCAGCTGGGGCACCCCTCAGTGTTGCTGCTCTCTGGGTATCTACCCTCTGCCACCTTCTCTTCTCATGCAATGCGCTCTGCATGACCTGGGTCACCATCTACATTGACCATTCCCAATCTTTACTTCTTGCCCAGAGACAGCTCTCCTGAACTTCTCATCTGTATGTCCAGTAGCCACCTAGACATTGCACTTGAATAACCAAAGCCACTTTGATCACAAGAGTCCATAACTAAATTTCATGCCGCCTTCAGCCCCCTGCAACCAGGTATCTGAACTCAGTGGACAGAACCACCATTTTCCTGGATATACGGGTTAGAAATAGGATGTCCACCCTTCTTCCCCCTTTCTACAACTAACTCATCACCAGGTTCTGTTGATTCTGCTTTCTATGTTATTCTCAAGAACATGCATTAGTTTCCATCCCACTTCCCTTGCTTCCTCTAATCCCTCTCCCACTCTGGATCTAGCGTGAACTTGCAAAAGCACAGCTCTGATTATGTCCTGAGTACATCTGAAGCCATCAACATGGGATATTTCAGTTACTGGTGGGGTTTTCAAGAGCAGAAGGGGGGTGTTTCCCCAGGTGGGTGGAGAGTTACTCTTAGCTCTACTTCAAAACAATGGAGTCTTCCAATGGGGGAGCTGGTTCTACTGGGAAGACACTACCATGTGGCAATGTCTGCAAACGTTCTCTCATTCATTCACAGATATTTGTTGAGCACCTAGTATGTGTTAAACCATGCATGCTCAATGGCTCAGTGTGGGTGGTATCGCCCCCTTCTAGGGTAAAAACTGTGCTCTTAGAGGGTGAAAAATATTTAGCAATTACAATATTTTGTGGCTCTCCAAAGCTCCAGCCTACTCAACAATATCTTATTCTTTAGTATTTAATTTTTCTCCTTGGAGGAGATCTACTGGGAAAAAAAGGTTGAGAAACATCATGGTATGCTTTGATGTTGGCTAAGTCAGACATGGCCCCTCGCTGAGCAGAGCTTTACCTTACTGGTAGGGAAGACACACATTAAATACAATACACTAAATGAAATACATTAAATACAATAACTAAATGAAGGAAGCCAGACTTAAAAGACTGCATACAGTATAGATTCCATTTACTTGGCATTTTGTGAAAGACGAAACTGTAGTTGTAGATATCAGATCCATGGTTCCAGGAACTTGTCGGGGGGGGGGGTTCATGCTAGGGGCAGGTTCACGGTGGGGGCATGAGAGAACTTTCTGGGGTGATAGAAATATCCTATATCCTGACAGAGGTGCTAGTTTCACAACTGGAGGTTTATGAAAACTCATAAATCTGTACACCAGAAAGGAATACATTTTACAAATATATACATTATATCTTAATAAAGCTGCCTTAAAGTTATTCTACAGTAAGTGATGTGTTTAGCCGTATGGTGAATGTTGCACAGAATTGGCAATGAGGGAAGCAAGCTGCAGGCCGCCGACCTGGTCGGATCATGAGCGACTTCCCCAGTAAGGCCGTGTTGAGCTGAGTTCTGAAGGGCAAGTGAACATGTACTGGGAGAAGGCAGGGTGGCAAGAGCTGCTCCGCTGCACACATCTAGGGGGCGTCATCGCCACAGGATCATTGTAATCCTGGGTCATCTAATGCACTGGCCTGGCAGAGCAGCCTGGGGAGAGGGAACAACATGCACAGAGGCAGGACGGCATGTGATGTCCTCCACGGAGCTGAGTTCAGTGGGCCAGCAGTCCAGAGGATGAGAAAAGGAGGAACTGGTGACGGGCTTGCGGTCAGACCATGCTTTGTGGGTTCTTCGGGAGACTCTGGAAAGGGAGTGACTTATTAGCCCTGCGTTTGCTAAAGCTCACTGCTGCAGTATGGTGAATGTTGACAGGTGGCAAAGTGCCTACAAAGGGGCGAAAGATGATAATTCTTTAAACCTGGGTGGTGGCGATGACGTGGACAAAGGTGGACAGATTCTGGATATATTTAGGAGATAATATCAACTGGACTTGTGGTCACTTGGATGTGTGGGATGGGAGAGAGCAGAGGGGTCTAGGGGATCTCTGGCTTCTGACTTGTCCAACTGGGAATATGACGGTATCTTTCTGAACTAGAGAATCCTTGGAGAAGGACCAGGTTAGTGGGAGGAGAGCCTGTGTCCAGTTTTTTCAAGATCATGAGTGATGTCAGAGCAGAGGCATCTTTTGGGGACATCCAGGCGCTTACATGCTACTTGTCAGAAAGCGGTTCTTTCTCCAGCTGGGGGTGAGTTCCTGAACCCCAGCCATGTCTAGTAGGATCAGAGATGAGCATCTGGTCTGGGGAGAGCTGAATCAGCAGCCTGAGATTTGAAATGGAAGAGATGGAGGAAGAGGAGATGGACGTGGGACCGTGCTGGTGGAGGGCTGATGGGGAGGGCCACCGCTTGCTGTTGACACTCCTGGCACAGCGCGGCTCCGTGCACAGTTGGAGGTCTGGCTGTCGACCTTTGACCTGGATTCCCTCAGATTATCTAACTTTGCAACTCCTAAAGCTTGACAAAACCACCATGGATGCCTGGGGGTTCTACTGCTGTGCCTCTTCCTTTCCTTCCTTTCTTTTCCTTCCTTCCTTCCTCTCTTCTTTCTCTTTTCTTTTTTCTTTCTCTCTCTTCTCTTTCTTTCTTTCTTTCCTTCCTTCTTTCCTTCCCTCCTTCCTTCCTTCCTCTCTTCTTTCTCTTTTCTTTTTTCTTTCTCTCTCTTCTCTTTCTTTTTTCTCTCTTCTCTTTCTTTCTTTTTTTCCTTCCTTCCTTCCTCTCTTCTTTCTCTTTTCTTTTTTTCTTTCTCTCTCTTCTCTCTCTCTTTCCTTCCTTCCTTTCTTCCTTCCTCTCTTCTTTCTCTTTTTTTTCTTTCTCTCTCTTCTCTCTTTCTTTCCTTCCTTCCTTCCTTCCTTCCTTCCTTCCTTCCTTCCTTCCTTCCTTCCTTCCTTCCTTCTTTCCTTCCAAGATTGTCTTTATTTATTCATTTGAGAGAGAGAGCAAAAGAGCAAGTGGGGAGGAGCAGAAGGATACAGACAAGCAGACTCCATGCTGAGCACGGAGCCCAAAGCGGGGCTCCATCCCATGTCTCTGAGATCATGACCTGAGCCGAAATCAGGAGTCCAATGCTTAACCGACTAAGGCATCCAGGTGCCCCCCTCCACCGTCTCTCTTTAGCTCTCCTGGTATTCGCCAAATTTTTCTATCAGTATTTAATTTAATTTATTAAAATTTTATTCATCCATTTGAGGCACACAGAGAGAACACAAACTGCGAGAAGGGTCAGAGGGAGAGGGAGAAGCAAACCCCCCACTGAGCAGGGAGCTTGACTTGGGGCTCCATCCCAGGACCCCGAGATCATGACCCGAGCCAAAGGCAGACACTCAACCGACTGAGTTACCCAGGCACCCCTCTATCAGTATTTTATTTGTTTGTTTGTTTGTTTTGAATATTTTATTTATTCATTTAACAGACAAAGAGACAGCGAGAGAGGGGACACAAGCAGGGGGAGTGAGAAAGGGAGGAACAGACTTCCCGCTGGAGCAGGAAGCCAGATGCCGGGTTCGATTCCGGGACTCCGGGATCACAACCTGAGCTAAAGGCTGACGCTTAACGACTGAGCCACCCAGATGCCCCTCTATCAGTATTTTAATTAGTTTATTTTTATGGTATTTAAACTAAATTTGTAAGCAAGTCCTCCCTCATCATAGCCTTTTACTTCCCAAATTTCTTGACCATCCTGTGCAATGACTCTACTAGATGAACTACAGAATCAATTTAAGATAAAAATGTCCTCAGGAGATTTTATTGAAATCACATCAAATTTATAGATTACTTGAGGGAAGACTGACAATTTTGCAATTCAATCCAAGACCAGGATTCATTTCTCCATCGATTCAAGTTTTTTTTTTCACGTCCTCCATCCAGCTTCAGCATATATCTTTACACATATTTTGCTTAGTGTATTTTTTCCCTGGTGCTTTCTAGCTTGTTATTGCTGGTGTAGAGGACAGACATCGATCCCGGTATATTTATCACCTGCTGTTATCCTCTTTATTCAATGCTCTAATTAGTTCCTGTGGTTTTCCTGCTTATTCTATTACCTTCTCAGGGTAGACAGACACATCATCGACACATAATAATTTTGCCTCTGCTTGCCAAGATGTAGACCCCTCCTTTATTTCTGTTATCTTGTTCTTGTGGCTGGAAACTTCAGAATGAAGGTAAGTGTCAGATGTGACAGCAGGCACCCTTGAGATGTTGCTACCCCGAGTCAGAAGGCTCTAATGGGTTGTTTCCAAAACCAAGATCAGCAAGATGCTGATAGTTTTATTGAGAAGAGAAGTGTTCTAGGCCCAAATAACTTCAGAATGTGCTGAGTTAAACAGAGACAAACTTGTTTCTTTGATTCTGTAATAATTAGAATATGCGATGCCAATATGCCTGGTGGATGTCCGAGACCAAGTAACATATCTCCCACTGCTTTGACCATCGGCCTTTTCTTCCTCCTGCCTTCCGTTTAACATCTCTTGGAATAGAGTATGTTGAACAGCTGCCCTAAGGTTTCATCAGTAAGTACGACATTTGCTGTGATTACAAGGAAAGGAATTCTGGGGGGAGTGAACAAATAGTTTTTTATCATGGTAAGACAATTTTCTTCAATTTCTGGGTTACTCAGTTCTCTTTAAAAAATGAAAGTGGAAGTTGAATTTGATCGAATGATTTTCAGGTTATCTAGGAAGATGGTCATCTCCTTTTAAATTTGAATGGTGGAAGTCTACCACAACGCATTAAGCGTGGTTCAAGATACCCCATGGGGTGGGGCACCTGGGTGGCTCCATTGCGGAGCATCTGTCTTTGGCTCTGGCTCGGGTCATGATCCCAGGGTCCTGGGATCGAGCCCCACATCGGGCTCCCTGCCCGGCAGGAAGCCTGCTTCTCCCGCTCCCACTCCTCCTGCTTGTGTTCCCTCTCTCGCTGTGTCTCTCTGTGTCAAATAAATAAATAAAATCTTAAAAAAAAAAAAGAGATCCAATGGGGTAACTAACAGGAGGATCCCGTGATGGCAGTATGAACAGGATGAAATGGGGCAGCCGGCAGGCTGGGGGCCTCCCATGTTTCTGGTCTACTTTTAGCTTACTGCCTCCTGGTAGTCGTTCCTGCTGTGACTTAAATATCCCTGGGGATAATTCTGAGTTCTGTGGCTGGCTAAGACTTCTAGCCTAAGAGCAACAATTCTAAGAATCCCATGATTATTTGATACTAATTTTGTAAAACCAGTCTAGGGGAGGCTGGGCTGGAAGGATACTGGGAACACAGGGCTGTGCCCTCTGCCTCACTGCTCCTGTGTTTCCTACCCTGCCCCCCTTTTCTCCATTCTTCCCACTCAGAAATGAAGACATTTAGTTGCCCCTGGTTGAGAGGCCGGTCTGAGTGGAGAGCTCAGGCCCATTGCCAACTGCAACATCAAGGGGTTTTAAAATCATTAAATATTTATTTATTTATTTATTTATTTATTTATTTATTTATTTATTTATTTAAGAGAGGGGGATAGCATGAGCGGGGGGGAAGGGGTAGAGGGACAAGCAGACTCCCTGATGAGCAGGGATCCCAATGTGGGGCTTGATCCCTGGACCCCAAGATCATGACTTGACGCTTAACTGACTGAGCCCCCCCAGGTACCTTTAAAATTGTTTTTTAAATTAATACTGGTATTTAGCCATTGTTGAGTGCTTACTATGTAACAAATACCTGGCTAAGTTCATCAAATGAATTATTTTAGGGGCGCCTGGGTGGCTCAGTTGGTTAAGTGACTGCCTTCGCTCAGGTCATGATCCCGGAGACCCAGAATTGAGCCCCACATCGGGCTCCTTGCTCGGTGGGAAGCCTGCTTCTCCCTCTCTCACTCCCCCTGCTTGTGTTCCCTCTCTGGCTGTGTTTCTCTCTGTCAAATAAATAAATAAAATCTTTTAAAAAATGAATTATTTTAATTTACTCTTCCCATCCCTCTGAACCAGATATTATTATTTATCTTTTACACACTGGAGAACAACTACAGAGAGGTCACATCCCTTACCTGGGTTACCCAACCAGTTCCTGGTAAGGGGTGAAGCCAGATCCTGAGCCAGAATGGGACAGCTTGCCTCCAAAACCCACACTCTTGAGTTAAACTAAACTTGCTTTCCAAGAATAAACTTGGTAATGATCGGTTACTCTTTTTACTTGGTTCTCTTTGCTAATATATTATTTAGAATTTTTGCGTCTAGGTAGGCTTTTTCAACAATATTTCCCTTTTTATGCTTTAATTGCTTTTTATATCAGTCTTCATACAAGACTCATAAAATGAACTGGAAAATTTCCATATATTTTAGTGCAGTTCAGTGCTTTGGAAGTTTTGGAAAGAATTTAGGCAGCTGCTATTTCTAAATGTTTGCTAAATCATCTGTAAAATGATGGGGTCCTAGCGCCTTTGACAATTGCCTTAAATGTGTTTACTACGTCATTAATCTTCTCAGGTTTTCCCCTTTTGAGTTAATTTAAGTCATTTTCATTTTCCTGAAATAAATTATTCCTGAAATAATTTATATTTACCTAGAAAAGTTCAGATTTATTAGTATAAAGTCATACATAGTGTTAGAGAACATCAAAATTTTTTCTCTGTATTTCTCTTTTAAAATCCGATCTTGGTCATGCTGTGTTCTTTTTTTGTATTTTCTTCATCAGACTTGCCAGAAATGTAATAGTAATAGCATCAGTAGAGAAATACAAAAGCAAACATTTACATAGTGTTTATTGTATGCTGAGCACTATATCAAGCTTATACTGTTTTACTCAATCTTCATAACATCCTTATGTTAGGGACTATTATTATCTCATTTTACAGGTGAAGAAACTGAATCACAGAACTAGTAAGTGACTTGCCTAGGGACACACAGCTAACACATGGTGAAGCTGGGATAGAAACTAAGGCAATGCTGATTTTTTTTATTATAAATTCTTTCCTTCTATTTATTTTATTTTTCTTCTTCCAACTCTTTGAGTTGAATATTAGTTCATTTGTTTGTGATCTTTCTTATTTATTTTTTAAAAAAGCATTTAAAGGGATGCTTGAATGCCTCAGTTAGTTAAACGTCTGCCTTTGGCTCAGGGCATGATGCCAGGGTACTGGAATCCAGCCCCATCAGGCTCCTGGCTCAGCAGGGAATCTGTTTCTCCCTCTGCATGCTGCCCCCTCTGCTTGTGCACTCTCTCTTTCTTGATCTCTCTGACAAATAAATAAGTAAAATCTTTATTAAAAAAAGCATTTAAGGTCATAGAATGAGTATAGTTTTGGCAATAACCCAGAGGCTCTGATATTATTGATCTTTTCAAAGAACCTGTCTTTGATTTCATTGATAATTATTTTTCCTCTTCTCAGTTTCATTGATTTATGTTCTTTATTATTTCTTTTCTTCTGTTTCTTTTGGGTTTAATTTGGTCCTTTTCTGGTTTCTTTCTTTTTTTAAAAAAAGATTTTATTTATTTATTTGACAGAGAGAAAGATCACAAGTAGGCAGAGAGGCAGGCAGAGAGAGAGGAGGAAGCAGGCTCCCTGCCGAGCACAGAGCCCAATGCGGGCCTCGATCCCAGGACCCTGAGATCATGACCTGAGCCGAAGGCAGAGGCTTTAACCCACTGAGCCACCCAGACACCCCTTTTCTGGTTTCTGAAGATGGAAGCTTATATACCTCATTTTACACTTTTCTCTCTCTCTCTTTTTTCCCCTAATACAAGCATTGTGATACTATGAACTTCCCTCTTGACAATGTTTTAACTGAATCTCACATATTTTTTTAATTGTGTCAAAAAACACACAGCATGAAATATACCCTATTCACAATTTTTTTCTTTTTTTGCCTATTAACAATTTTTAAGTATACAGTACAATATTGGTAACTATATGCACATTGTCATATGGCAGATTTCTAGAACTTTTTCATGTTCCATAACCAAAACTCTAATCCTGAGACTTCCTCCTTAAGCTACAGGTTATTTAGAAGTATGTTATTTAATTTCAAAATATTGGGGGATTTTAAAGGATATATTTGTCATTGATTTTTAGTTTAATTATATTATCGTTAAAGAACATTTTATGATCGCTGTTTCTAAAAAATTGTTAAGGTTTATTTTATGCCCCAAGATAGGTTTATCTTGGTGAATGTTCCATTGTGTACTTGAAACAATGTGCATTCTGCTCTTTTTGCATAGAACATTCTATGAAGGTCAGTTAGGCTACATTGACTGATAGCGAGACTCCGATTTTCTATATCCTTTCTAATTTTTGTTCAATTTTTTTGTTGCTTGCCAGTTGAGTATTTAACTCCCCAATTATAATAGTGGATTTCCCTATTTCTCATTTTAGTTCTTTTAGCCTTCGCATATTGTATCTTGAAACTTTGTTACTAGGTGCATACACATTTAGGACTTTTATATCCTCCTGGTGAATTAGTCATTTATTATGATGTAATAGCCTTCTTAATCCTGGTAATATTCCTAGTTCTGAAGTCTACTTTGTCTGCTATTAATAAAATTAACTCCAAATGTCTTTCTTTCTTTTCAGATAGAGAGAGCATGACTGAGGGGTGGTGGAGGGGCAGAGAGAGAGAAAGAGAATCTTGAGCAGTCTCCATGGAGCCAGACCCCGCCCTTGATCTCACAACCCTGAAATCATGACCAGAGCCCAATGAGCCACCCAGGCACCCCACTCCAACTGTCCTTTCATCAGTGTTTACATGATATAATTTTTCTATCCTCTTACGTTTAACCTGTATACATGCGATCGAAGTGGGTGTCTTATAGACAGCAGAGAGCTGTGCCTCGAGCGTGTGTGTTCAATCAGGTCTGATACGTTGTCTTTTAATCAGTGTGTTTAGACCAGTCTTCTGGCTGCTAAGCTGGAGTTTCTCATAGAGTTTCGGCCAGCTGTGCTGTAGGCCAGGTCCATATGACCTGGGCCACCCTGCGAGCAATGCAGAGACAGACCGAGAGAGAAGCATAAGGCAATTACCCCCTAGACTCTTGAAGTCCTAAGGGCCCCTGTCCCTGGATCATCGGGTTTTCTCTTGGGGTTTTCGGTATCTATTAGCACCACCTCTGCCACCACAGTGGCACAGGTGAAAAGAGAAAATAGAAAAAGATACTCTGTACTCTCTGACTACGAAGGCTCTTTTTACAATTCTCTGTCCAGGAAAATGGGTTTCTCTTGGAGTTTTTGCTTCCTGTCTCTGCTGGAATGTTCTGTATGTTCACCCTAGGGTGAAAAGAGAACGAGAAAAGAGGAACAATACCCTGAAAACTTACATAAGCGTCATCCTTCAAGTTTTTGGCCCCCTCGCCAATTTCAGTGTCCTCAGGAAATTGCCTCTTGTCTCTTGTCTAGAACTTTCCTTTGTAAGGAGACAGAGAGATGGGCCAAAATGGCTCGCTTCATCTTGGCCAGCACCACAAGAAACCCAGTGTACATGTTGCAAATTGAGTTGGTGTGTAACATAGTCATCTGTGTTTCAACTATTACTTGATACTTCCCAATTATTTTTTTAAATGGCCGTATCAATTTATCTTCCACGAGCATAGTACAAAATCCTTCCCTCTTACCAACAACTGATACCGGGTTTTTAAGTTTTTCCCAATCTGTGGTGTGAAAAAAAATAGTGTCTTGTTGAGTTGATTTCAGGTTCTGTGTTGGCTAGTGAGATTTGAGCGTCTTTCTATATATTTTGGGTCATTTATATATCCTCATTTGTAAATTGCTCCTTATAAGTGCAATTTTTGTCCATTTTTTGCCCATTTTTCTGTTTGGTCATTGGTCTTTTTATTATTGATTTGTAGAAATTGTAGTTTCTACTGTGTGGAATTTATTGAGGTTTACTTTGAGACTCATTACTTAATCAATTTGTTTTTATGTCCTGTGAGCATTTGGGGAAAAAGGTATTCCCTGTTCAAGTTCCATCCAGATATATTAAAACAGTCTTGTTAATTTTGTTATTTAGGTTGTCAATATGATTTTTAAAATATCTGATCTGTTAAGTTCAGAGACAGATGCTTTAAAATTTCCTAATCTGTTTGTGGTTGTGTAATATTCTCTTTGTATTTCAGCTTTTGCTTTATATATTATTTTCAGCGTCTTTGCCCATATGTCTGATTCAGACTCATAATTAATCAATTACTCAGTGATCAAGAGTAGGAAACATGGTGTTAAGTTGTCTGCATTTGAATCACAGTTCCTCCTCTTATGAAACATGCACGTGCAGATGGCCTACTTAACGTTTCCAGCCTTAGTTTCCTCATCCCTCGGTGAAATGGGGCAAAGAATAGCATTGACCTCCCATAATTGTCATGAGATTAAATAGAATTTTTCATGTGAGTGTTCAATAAGTGGCCATGATTACATTTTCTTGATGACTTTTTGTCAGTTAGAAAATATTCCCAGTTTGAGAAGATATTTGCAAATGACATATCAGATATTTGGTTAGTATCCAAAATGAATAAAGAACTTATCAAACTCAACACCCGAAGAACAAATAATCCAATCTAGACATGGGCAGAAGACATGAACAGACATTTATGCAAAGAAGACATACGATGGCCAACAGACACATCAAAAAGTGCTCAACATCCCTCAGCATCAGAGAAATGAAAATTATAAAATATTTTTATATTTATATAAATATTTATATAAATCAAAATATAAAGTAAAAAATATAAATCAAAACCACACTGAGATATGACATTACACCAGTCAGAATGGTTAAAATTAACAAGTCTGCAAATGACAGATGTTGGCGGGGCTGCAGAGAAAGGGGAACCCTCCTACACTGTTGGTGGGAATGCAAGCTGGTGCAGCCACTCTGGAAAACAGAATGGAGGTTTCTCAAAGAGTTAAAAATAGAGCTTCCCTAGGACCCAGCAATCGCACTACTGGGTATTTACCCTAAAGATACAAATTCAGTGATCTGAAAGGGCATGTGCACCCCAATGTTTATAGCAGCAATGTCCTCAATAGACAAACTACAGAAAGAACCGAGATGTCCATCAACAGATGAATGGATAAAGGAGATGTAGTGTACACACACACACACACACACACGGGAATATACTCAACCATCAAAAATTGAAATCTTATTATTTGCAACATATGGATGGAACCAGAAGGTATTATGCTAAGTGAAATATATCAGAGAAAGACAATTATCATATGAGCTCACTGATAAACATGGAATTTAAGAAACAAAACAGGATCATAGGGGAAGAGAGGAAAAAAACAAGACAAGATGAAACCAGAGAGGGGAGACAAATCATAGGAGACTCTTAATCTTAGGAAACAAACTGAGGGTTGCTGGAGGGGAGAAGGGTGAAAGGATGGGGTAACTGGGTGATGGACGTTAAGGAGGGCATGTGATGTAATGAGCACTGGGTGTTATATAAGACTGATGAATCATAGACCTGTACCTCTGAAACTAATAACACATTATATGTTAAAATATATATATATCCTTCAGTTTCATTTAACGCTTTTCCTCTTAAATTATACCTTTAAAAATATGAACATTACCACTCTCTCTTTATTCTACTTGAATTTTCTCAAAATACACTTATCTAATTAATTAATTTTTTTAAAGGTTCTATTTATTTGACAGAGAGAAACACAGCCAGAGAGGGAACACAGGCAGGGGGAGTGAGAGAGGGAGAAGCAGGCTTCCCGCTGAGCAGGGACCCTGATGCGGGGCTTGATCCCGGGTCTCTGGGATCATGACCTGAGCGAAGGCAGTCGCTTAACCGACTGAGCCACCCAGGCACACTAATTAATTTTTTTTATTAAGTAAACTTTATTTTTTTTTAAGATTTTATTTATTTCACAGAGAGAAACACAGCCAGAGAGGGAACACAAGCAAGGGGAGTGAGAGAGGGAGAAGCAGGCTTCCCGCAGAGCAGGGAGCCCGATGTGGGTCTCGATCTCGGGTCTCTGGGATCATGACCTGAGCCGAAGGCAGTCGCTCAACCAACTGAGCCACCCAGACACCCCTATTAAGTAAATTTTACACCCAACGTGGGACTTCAACTCCCAACCCTGATCAAGAGTCGCATGTTCTCCTGACTGAGCCAGCCAGCTGTCCCTGTATTTTTCCATTTTAAATATTTAATTATTATTTAACTTTCAATAGATCTCTCTCTCTCTCTTTAAGTTTTTATTTATTTATTTGAGGGAGAAAGAGAGCAAGCACAGGCAGGGGCAGCAGCAGAGGCAGAGGGAGAAGCAGGTTCTCTGATGAGCAGGGAGCCTGATGTGGGACTTGATCTTAGGACCCTGGGATCATGACCTGAGCTGAAGGCAGTTGCTTAACCAACTGAGCCACCCAGATGCCACCCAGATGCCCCTCTCCTAGTATTTTTTAATATGAAAATTTAATAAACATATTTGAAATTATATTTCTAAACAGCATAAAAAATTTAATTATCTATAATCTCCAAATAAGATTTGTCCTTTGGAATGTTTTAATGTCCCTTACCATCCACACTTAAAAAGCATTATTAAGTTAACATATAAGATGAATTTTGCATTATTATTAATTTTTTACTGTCTGTATCCTATATTTCAAGAGTCCCTTTTAAAAGATTGAACAATATAACAACCACATTGTCAACCACTACTTAGAATTAACCGCAAGCTGAACAGTTCCGAAAGAAAACCAATAAAACACACCTAAGCCATTAAAAAAAACCAAAAACAACTTACCGAGTTGGATTTCTTATAGACCACATAAAAAGGTTTTTGTCTTCATGAGCTCCTTCTTTGAATCACTTTTTCAGGAAGGATATGTTGATATACTGGTGGTACAGGCCTGAAATGTTCTTTTTCCTTCTCAATATTCTGTTGGGGGGGCAGACGCTCTCTGTCCTCGGACGACTCTTCAATGTTTTCTCCCTCACGCTCAGTGTCGTAAATGAGACGGCCACTGATAGGCTGTTGTACTTTCCCTCGTCAGTAACTTCTTTTCTCCTTCTGGAGATTTTAACTATTTTCCTGGAGTTCTGGGTCTCGTGTTGTTAGTCCAACAGCGGCGGTACAGGATGTTGGAGTGGAGGTTTGGGCCACGCCCCAAGCTGCCGCCGGCAGGTACGGGTGGGAATTAGGGGACCAGCTCCCTCGTGGCAGCTGCAGAGACTCCGTGGTGAGGAACTGGTCCGCCTAGTAAGAGAGGCTTCATGGGAACCATCTGGGGAGCTTGGTGTGTAGGCCCTGAAGCTAGGGCCCACTGCAGACTTGTGTCTGAGGCCCAGCTGAGAAGAGTGAAGGGCTGTAAAGGTGGGCTGACCTGTTGGTGGAACCAGAGGAGGGGTGTCTGGATGCTTCTCGTGAACGGAATGTCGAGTGTCTTCAGCCTCACCAACAGGGCTGCACGGCGGGCTGGGCACACCGCAGTCGAGCAAAGCAGACGGTATTGCCCATTCCTCAGGGCTGAGGAAGGAGTCAGCTAGCAGCCAGAGTAGAAGTGCGTTTGCCTGGGCCAAGAGAACTCAGGGGAGCAATCCTGCTACTAAAGGTCTTAGAAGAACCCGTGGAAAGACCCAAGAAAGAACGTTGGCTTGAACTCCTCCCCGGCCTGGAGAGAGTGAGGGCAGCTCCCCAGAGTCCAGTCCCGTTACGGTTTTCCTGCCCCCCTCACTTCTCTTTCTCTACCTCCACCCCTGGTCCTGGAGGGGCCAAAGTCAGACTAATGAGGGTGGACGAGAGGGGGAAATGGAGAACACACTGATTAGGCATTCATCTGTGCTTGTGCCAAGACATCTCTATGCCATCCCTGTAGATGGAGGGAAGACATGACTTAGACACTCACTCAGTGTTCGAAGAGAGAATCTGGCCATGTCTGCCTCCAGCCGGGAAACCTGCCCTCATTTCTTTGGAGAAGACATTGAGTCTTAATGTTGCCCTTCTGATCTCCACTGCCACTAAAACCTCAGTAGGTCTTAGTAAAATTCTAAGTGTTACAGTCGGTGTTAACTGTGCTTTGGAAGAATGTTGGGGGTGTCGCAATTTGGGACAAAGTAATGTGCAGAGAGAGCCACAGTATCCTAGAGAAGAGGTGACAGATGGTCAGGGACGACTGGCAGGAACCCCCCGAGCCACAAGCCGGCTCACGAAGAGCTGGGTCAGCAGAGCCCATAAGCATCCTTCCAAATCCTTGCTCTCCTAGAGCCAGAGAAATCAGCAAGGGATCAGGATGAGGGCTCACATGGCTTTTTGAACGTTAGAGGGTAGGGTGGCTCTAGAAGCTAGAGACATTGGGGGAAAAGTGATTTCACATGAACATTACAAGTCACGATTCCACTACTAGACATACTTGGAAGACAAGTGAAAAATGTGTCCACATAAAAATTGGTAGGAATGTCCATAGCAGTATGACTCATAATACCCAGAAAGTGGATGCAGCCAGCATGTCTGTGAACTGAGAGCACATAAGCAAAATGGTAGGAGCGCCTGGGTGACTGCACCAGTTAAGCATCTGCCTTGGGCTCGGGTCATGATCGCAAGGTCCTGGGATCTCAGGGTCTCGGGCTCCCTGCTCAGTGGGGAGTCTGCTTCTTCTTCTCCCTCTGCCTCTCTCTCGCTTTCACTCTCTCCCAAATAAATAAACAAAATCTTTTTTAAAAAATCAAGACGCTACAACATGAATGAATCCTGAAAACCTGCTGAGTGAAAGAAGCCAATCACAAAAGACTGAGTGTTATGATTCCATTTGTATAAATGCCCATGATGGGGAAAATCCGTAGAGACAGAAAGATCAGTGGCTGGGGGTTGGGGGCAAATGGGGAGTGGCAAATAATGGGTATGGAATTTCTTTGGGAATGATGAAAATGTCCTGAAATTAGATATTGCTGATGGTGGTACAACTTGTGGCTATTAAAAACCACTGAACTGTATGTTTTAAATGCATGAATTTCAGGGTATATACAATAGATTTCAATAAAACTGTAAAAAAGGTACATGTGGTGAAATGCAGAAAAAAACCCCAAAGTACCCCAAACACAAGAAAGCGTAGGACTAACTAAGGCATGGGGGAGGTACCAGGTAGTTTTTGGACAGGGGGGGTCTGAAGGACGGGAGGGACATCGTAGGTGACATGGCCCTGCTTTCAGGTGACAGGTTAAGGGCAGGGCCTTCCGGGTGTCACGTGGGTCTTGCCTGCCTATCTAGGAATATGGCAGATGCCCTGGGGCCCTTGAGGCAGGTGGTCCAGCAGATTTTCTCTGCTCTGGTGATTCCTCCTTGCCCCAAGAGTGATGTTCTTGAACTTGGCACTTTGAAAATTAAAGGATGAACCACACCACTGAGGCAACCATGCCGTGTCTACAAAGCCCATAGCTATCCCGTTGTCTGAGTCCTTCCTGCCTTCTGCCTAACAGAGGAGCCTCCGGAAGCCGTGCCTACTAACAGACCCCCTGGCAACAGTTCCTGGCCCAGGCTGAGGTCAACAGCTTCTCAATGAACATGAGGACGATGGGGAGGCACTGGGTTGTAAGACCAAACGGGCCTTGGGGAGTCTTGTTGAAGCATCCCCATAACTTCCCTTCCAAGAAGAGAACACTGGTTTGGGTAGGTTTTTGCTTGAAAGGCCCAACTCTGACCCTACAGCCTCAGCTCCCTGATGTGGTGTCTTTCTTCCTTTGGGTCAGGCAAGATGACGGTAACCCCAGGAAGGTAGAACATAAGTATGGAAATCAGGAGGAACTGGAAAACACACATTATCAATATTAAAGAAACTTTGGTTAAAGACTACATAAGGTCCAAGAGGGGGGCTAGTGATTGTTCTGATCCGATTTGTCTGTTTGGAAGATGTTTGAAGCATTTCTTTTTAAGACTTTATTTTTAAGTCAGCTCTACACCCAATGTGCGGTTCAAACTTACAACCCACAGATCAAGGGTCCCACGCTCCCCCGACTAAGCCAGGCAAGCACCTCAGTGTTTGAAGCATTTAAAAGAAGATGAAATATTAAAAGGGGTGTGATTTTTATCTAGGTGTTTAAGAGGATTCGAAAAAACCACTAAGCCCAATTTTAAATATATGTAATTGATGTGTTTTCCATTATAGTGATTATGGAGACGGTGGATTCACAGCAAGATGTTCAAGCTGGGAGAAGCACCCCACCCTGAGGGGCAGATCAGTGAGGGCCGCTCAGCCCAGCTGAGGCCAGTTTCCCAGCCAATGGTCAGCCATGCTGCCGCAGGGGCAGAGTTTGAAGTTCCAAGGACCAGCGTCCACAACCAGTCTGGACCAAAAACCTAGCCTTCAGCAGTTGGTGTGGTAACAGTGCTGACCTTTTGCTGAGATCCCAAGAGGCCCATCTTACCCAAAACAGAGCCAATAGATATGATTGGCAACCTTTTTCTAGGATGGGCACGACTGGCATCATTAATTCATGAGTTTTCTAGTATTATCCCTTGCCCAAAGGCAGCTCCTATACCTTTTTTTTTTTTAAGATTTTATTTATTTGACAGAGAGAAACACAGCCAGAGAGGGAACACAGCAGGGGGAGCGAGAGAGGGAGAGGCAGGCTTCCCGCCGAGCAGGGAGCCCGATGTGGAACTCGATCCCGGGTCTCCGGGATCATGACCTGAGCCAAAGGCAGTCGTCCAACCAACTGAGCCACCCAGGCACCCCGCTCCTATACCTTTTAAAAAAGATTTTATTTATTTGAGAGAGAGAGAGAGAGAGAGAG
>PITA01022567.1:0-30071 GCA_004023965.1 Spilogale gracilis | reverse complement strand
GAGCCCCAGATCGGGCTCCCTGCTCGGCAGGAGGCCTGCTTCTCCCTCTCTCACTCCCCCTGCTTGTGTTCCCTCTCTGGCTCTGTTTCTCTCTGTCAAATAAATAAAATCTTAAAAAAAAAAAAAAAGGTTTATTGGGTCATCTAAGGCAAAGTTGAATCTCTGTCAATTTTCTCATCAAAGAAGGATAATAATGCCACCTTCCCAGGGCTGTTGTGAGATGCACATGCATGCCGGCACAGTTGGCCTTCAGCAGGGCACGTGGCTGGTGGAAGCGTAAATGATTTGCCAGATTTGGAGGTCATTTTGGCAGCATCTTTCAAAATTACAAACACACTTATCCCTTACCCCAGCAATTCCATCTCTGGCTAATTTTACTGTTTATTCCCAAGTGTGCAAAATAACATATGTACAAGGTCTGTGTTAGCAAAGGGTCGGAAATGGATGGCCATATCCATCCGGTGTGGATTGGTTAAATCAATTATGGGACATAAATACACTGGGACACTAACAGCTGTAAAAGGGAACGAGGAAGTTCTTTATGTACTCATATGGAAAGATCTCAAGATATATTGTTCTGGAGAAAAAAGAACGGTGTGCTATAATGCCTTCATTTGTGTGCTTGTCTATCTGTAGAATATCTCTGAGAGGATTCACAGTAAATCAGCAACAGTGGCTGTTGTCTTCAGGGAGGGAGAGTAGAGTGCAAAGAAGGGAGGAAATCTTTTTGAATTTGGAACCATGTGCATATAAAAGCTATTGATAAGTATAAAACCTGACTTAAAACATCAGGGACTGTAATGAGCCCGTCTGCCGTGAGGTCTTCTGCTGAGGGATGGCTGTGAAGCTCAGTTCCTCCCATTTCGGGCATATGGCTCATTGCTCTTGGCTCCAGCAGGCACTTCTGAGGCCAAGAGGGAAGCTCAGCTGGGGGCCAGGAAACATGGCACCTCCTCTGGGCAGGCAGCCACTAGTTTAGTCCCCTACACCCTGGGAGGCCACCTCCTTTCCTCTAAGGGTCTCCATGTGTTTGCACTTAAACTGAGGCTGCAGTACCAAGCGCCTGATGGCTCTGCCGAGGGCCACCCAAGGGCTCTGTGGGTGTCCGTGTGATTGGGAAAAGAGTCCTTGGGTGGCCTCTCAGTGGCTGCCAGGGAGGAAATTTCACAGATGGCTCTGGCCCTGTGCCCTTTTCCCCTGCCCAGAGCAAAGGAGAAGCCGCTGTAGCTCTGAAAGAATGAGGTGTCTGTCCCTGGAGCAGGATTCGGAGGCAGGCAGGTGGAACTGCAGAGGTGATGGAGTCAGACACACCAGGGTTCAAATCCCAGCCGGGCCACTTACTTACTCTTGTGATTTGGGGCAGGACGTTTAATTGTCTTTGGCCTCGGTTTCCATATCTGTAACGCAGAATGACCACACTCACTTCACAGAGTTGTCACAACGCATGAAGGCGACATCTGTGAAGTGCCTTATTGCAGAGTAATAACTGAGGGAAAGACTTGTGTGCACGTAGCTTATCTGGAGAGCGATCTCTGGAAGCACCGGGAGGGAGGCAGAGGAAGGAGGAAAGCCAGGAAAGGGTGCATGGAAGAGCAGTTCCCACCCTGGATCTTGAGTTCAGCCCTACTGGGTCTCTAAAGAACCATGCGGAACAAACCTCAGAGTTGCCCCAGTGAGGGACAAGGCTGCTGGGATCTTTATATGCTGGCTCCTACGGTGGGGAGGGCTGCTCCGGGACCCTTACACTCCTCACACTTCCTGCCTGCCTGAAGCTCAGGGCAAGAAGTCTGCGGGTGGGTGGGTGGAATCAAAGAAAGCTGTCAGGCAGAGAACCACAGGTCCTTGGAGCAGGAATAAGTCCAAGGGCTACGCATGGGACTAGTGAGTGCAGAAGGCATAAGGTAGAGGCACTGATATCTGTCATGAGTGCTTTAGTATGTGCTTGGCACTGCTTTAAGGACTTTACAAATATTACCACACTCAATCCTTACTACAATCCAGTGAGACAGATGCAGATACTGAGGCACAGAAAGGTTAAGTAACTTGCCCAAGTTCACCCACTGAGAAGGGGAAGCCAGGATTTGAGCTGAGGAAGTTTGATTTATTAGGCCTATAGGGACTTTAGACACCACTTAGGTCAACCCCTTTATTTTGTGGATGAGGAAACCAAAGACCAGAGAGGGAAAGCAATTTGTCCAAAGTCACACAGCTCGCTAGTGAACGGAATGAGCATTTGAGCTTGGATCTTCCATTTCTTCTGATAGCCTCTTGCTTAACCTTACCCTTTTCTCCTCTGGCTTATCAGTCTCAAAGAGGGCCTGAGGCTGGGGCGGGGGGCAGGGTGTGGAAGGTGGCATTCTGCAGAACTCTGAGTGCTGCAACATGGAAGCCAGGGTGCTATTAATCGGCTGGGAAGGCAAGCATGGCAAAATCAGATTATGATCTTTAAGAGGCGTGCTTTGAATCTCAAAATCAGCAAAGGAATCAGGACCCAGAGGAGGTGTGTGTTGCCTGTCCCTGCTTTTTAACCCCAGGCTGGCATCAAAAAGGAAAAGAAGAGCTGGGCTCACTAGGGTGTGAAATTTCCTTTTTGTCTCCTGAGGTGGGGAGGGAAAGATGAGAAATTGCAATGCACCCCGTATCTAATTAAAGGCTCTGGAATTTCTTGAGGATTATGTTGCTCAGACACACATGGGGGCTCTGGGTAGTCTAGCTGGGCCCTGGCTGACGTGCCTCTGGACAAACTAAAGGAGGTAAAGAGGGGTTCTGTGTGTGTGCGCATACACACGCATGCATATGCTTGAACTGAGGATAAATCACAACTGACAAGACATAAGTTCACTCTTACAGCTTTGTATGTCTCAAAAAAGCCAGAGCGGGTGCTCACTGTCCTTGCCTAGAGATAACCTAGAATCTTCACCTTTGGGCTGTCAAGGGGTGTCCAGACCAAACTCTCCTGGGTTACTGCACAAGGGTGTCCATTTCCCAGTTGGCCTTGGATGGGCTCAATTTTAGGCTTACCTTCTGAGAACCCTCTGGTTCTGGACAGTTTGGGACAAGTCAAGGCGGTTGGACACCATAAGCATGACACTTCTGTTCCCATCCTTGCTAAGGCTGGACCAAGAGAAGCCAGCTGGGTCAGGAGACTGGGTCTTTGGGGGCTAGATGAAAGCAAGGCCATAGGCAAGAGTCCAAATCTGTCACCACCCTGGCCAAGTGTCCAAATCTGTCTCTAAATCTTGTCTTTGGTTCCCCTTGCCTT
Source organism: Spilogale gracilis (assembly GCA_004023965.1). Classification (NCBI taxonomy): domain Eukaryota; kingdom Metazoa; phylum Chordata; class Mammalia; order Carnivora; family Mephitidae; genus Spilogale; species Spilogale gracilis. The sequence goes on along the minus strand of PITA01022567.1, from coordinate 26,809 downwards.
TATCTAGCCAATCAGGTCACACTCCTGTCAGAGGCCCTACTGCTCTGGGAAAGGAGTTCCTCATTCCCTTGGGGAGGGGGGGAGTTGGTGTGCCTGGTGGGGAGGCTGGTGTGTGAACAAGATAGGACAGGGACTGAAGCCCAGCTGTGAGCACAGTGCAATTCAGGATTGTCCCTTTCCCTCTCTGGGCCCAATTTCAAATGAAGGGATAAGATGGAAAATTTCTTTCTCTTTTTTCTTTTTCTTTCTTTTCTTTTGCTCATTTTTTAAAGAAAGATTTATGTTAAAATTATGAAAGCAATGCAATTGTTTGTTGAAAAAAATTGAACAGTACAAAAATATAAAAGAGGTTAAAGTCCCTTTCTCCTCATTCCATGGGACAACCACTGTTAACAGTCTTTTTTATCTTCTCAGACATTTTCTATGCATATGCAAGCTTGTGAGTATATATATAGCCTTTATTTAAAATGTAACACCAATGAGATCGTTCTCTACATGCTATTCTGCAACTTGCTTTTTTTCTGTTTAACAATATAGCCTGGATATCTTTACAGACACAAACACACACACAAAGAAATCGCCTTCACTGCTTTTTAAAAAAAATATTTTAATTGAAGTGTAATAAACATACAGCATTAGATTAGTTTCAGGGGTATAACGTATTGATTCTTGCTGGCTGTAGACTGTTCTGCTGTAAGGGTACACCACGGCTGGTTTATAAAGAACCGCTGGTTTGTAAGGACCCTACCAGGTCCCAAGATCACTGCCCAGGCAAAAGTGAGGAAAGGGGGGCATGGAAGTGGACAGGTGGGTGGGGGAGGTTGGGGGACTGGACATTTGCAGATTGTTAACCCCAGGAAAGCTTGGTGTATGTCACATCTCTTCATGGAGAGATGAAAATGATTTGGAGAGGGGTGGGGAGGGAAGAGAACTCCTGGGTCCGGGCACTTAGGCGTGGGACTGGGGGCTTTTGAAGAGACAAAAAAAAAAAAAAAAAAAAAAAAAAGCCCCTCCGGCAGAGCAGGGCCACATACACAGGATCTCTGCTGATGCAATGTGACAGGGCTGCGGGGCCTGATAAGTTTTTCCATTTCTTTGTCTTTCCTGCGAGAGGCTCATGATTATCACCTTCTAGGTCACCAGAAGCGGAGCACAGAGGGACAGCGAGGCTCGGGTGCTTCCAGCTGGCTCCCATCAAGAAGTTAGAAGGGAGCCTGCAAATACAGTTCCTATTATCATCTTTCCACCCCACGATGACTTTCCCTGGCGGACTCGGGGAGGGGAGGCGGACAGCAGTCCCTTCAGGGGGACCTGGGTAGGAATATTAATGCCCGACGACTTCCTAGCTCAGGGAGGAGGAGCGGTCGCGGCCCAGCCGGGTCCTAAGAGGGTCTGGAAGCCGGTTGGCGAGCAGCCCGTGGGAGGGACAGATCCGCCCGCAGGCTGGAGAGGCCGCCCAAGTCCTAATGAAAACACCTCCGGGCCCTGGGCCCCGGACACATCGCCCCGGCCTCTCTCGACCATCTGGGAGAGGACGAGCGCTGCGCGCAGGGGACCAACACGTCTGGATATGAGCGCACAGCGACAGCGCCTTCCTCCCGGCCCCGCATCCGCATCCGTCTCGCTGGGTCTAGATAGACAATACCATCTCTCTGCCCACACCCCATTTGCTGGAAGACAGCCGGGGCTTCTGAATTTTTTATGGCCTCACTTAGCTTGGAGGAAATCCAGAGGTCAAAGCCGTCGCAGACGCTCCAGTCACCTTGCCGGTCCGGGCACGCAGCTTTTCCGAAACGGGCTCACCCATGGGGCCCTAAATTACCGCGATTACACTGCAATTCGCGGAGCGATATTACTTTGATACACTACCTGCTGCAGCCGGGACCGGGAGGCGTGCATTATTTACCACGGAGGCTGCCCCGCGCTGCGCAGCAGAGCAGCCAGCACTCCGCGGGGTCCCTCCCGGCCCCGCCCGCAGGGTACGGGGTCTTGCTGGGGAGGGGACTGGAGCAGCCACCCTCTCGCGGAGTGACCCTTTCCTGACTGCAGTAGGCAGACCAGGAGAGGAACGAGTGACAGAAGTGGCAGCTTGTGATGAGGTTGGGGTGGGTGGATGGAGCGAGGTGCTGAGCCCCCCTCCCCCCGCTCCTCCGCTCTTAAGGGCACGTCGGGTCCCCTCTAGCCAGCCTATAGGAGCCTTTGTCGCTTGCACCTCGGGAACCGCCCAGGTGGCGCCCCTAGGGCGCACAGCTGGCTCCAGGACCCTGGCCAGGGCCAGCAGCCGGTTAAACCCTCAGCCAGCCTCGGCCGGCCGTTCGGCCCCTCCCGGCGGGTGGCAGAGATGGAAGGAGATCGGGCTACCCCTTTCCCCAGGTCGGTGGAAGCTGAGCTGGCCGCCGCGGAAGCCTGGTTCCATCCTCGCTGCGGGTTGGGGACCGGAGTTGGGCGGCTGGCCTCTCTCCGGCTCCCTCATTATGACTTGGCATCAGCATCTAGATTGCAGGTTACTTCTCCTTTTATCCAAAGCGGTCCTTAAGAAAGATGGATTTCTGATTGAAATCCAGTCAATTGGCGCTGAGGCTCGAAGGGCGCAGCGTGAGCACACTTCTGGGGAAATTGCCCTGGGTCTGAGAGGAGGGGTGGGGGATGAATCAGGAGCTCCAGGCTCTGCTCAGGCCCTGCTCTGGAGCCCCTGAACAACCTTCTTTTGGCCGGTATCACTAGGAGTCTCCGACAGCAGAGAATTGGCTCCTTTGTTCCAGTGCCCAAGGATTGATGGAGCTAGAAACCTCCAGCAGGGAACCCCCACACCCATGCCGCCCCCAGGTCACTGCATCCAGTCTTAGGCATGCAGGTGGTGGGTGATTAATGAGGTCCAAGAGGGGGCCCAAGTCAGTGAGAGGGGAGTGTCTGTTTTTGGGGGGATGAAGGAGCATGGTCTACAGTGGGTCATGGTGGGTAGTTGGTTCAGATAAGGATTAGAGTTGAGCATCCTAGATCCTGTTCTCCAGGATTCAGCCACAAACAGGGAAAGGTAATTGATTTCTTCAGGACACGCAAGGCTGGGGACAGCCTTGCCATTGGTGCCTGGTGGAGAGGGCTGCCCCCGACCCTCAGTGATGTGCCCAGGTCCTTGTTATCTGCCTCCTCTCCTGGGTAGTGCCCCCACCTCCACCTCAGGCTTCCCTCCCCATCCGGGAGTAGCTCTTTGACCCCCCACATCTCTCCCTGTCATCCTGAAAGTCCTTCACATCCAGGTTCTGGACCCTATATTAAGCCTTCCTCTCTCTTAAGCCAGATTTAAGATGTAAATTCTCCTGGGAGGGGCAACCCTTTGAATCTTTGCTATCTTCGAGTGGAGGGGTTTATTGGCCCATCAGCCGCTGAAGGCTCTTGGTGTGGAGGGCTCCTGAAAGGAAGTGAAAGGCACAGGAATTTTTCCATGCTTCCCAATCGCCATGGCTTGGGGAGGAAATAAGAAGACGGAGTGCCACACATTCCTTGTTATCCCAGAAACGTCAGGAGCTCCTCTGCCTGCTCCTCCTGGGTCAGCGAAGAACATATGTATCACCTCTCTGTCCTCTTTGGGACTTGCCTAAGATGAACATATTTTTCGAAAGGAATTCCAGCCACTGCAGGAGCAAATGGCTCTGTGGGGACAGCCAGGAGTGGGGGAAAGAGCACTGGCTTGCAAGTAAGGAGTCCCAGGACCCTGCCGCTTGTGAGCTGGTAGCCATGTGACTGTGGGCAAGTCACTCCCTGGCTCTGGCCCAGGTTCCTTTGTGAGGAACGAGCAGGTGCCCTGTGCTAGGTGAGCAGAGACCTCGCTCCCCTGCAGTATCCCAGCCAGCAAGGAGCACTATCCTGGCCTGCAAGGAAGGTTTATTTTCCTATTTATTTGTCTGTTCGGCTGCAGGTTGTGGGGCCATCTTCCAGGCCTGCAGCAGCCACCACTGTGTTCATGCTTCTCTGCTGCAGCTGTTTGCCTGATGAATTGATTTAGTGGCCTCGTTGGCTGGGGCCTGGTCCCTGTACCCTCCTGCCCATTTGCCTCTGGCCCATCCCTGGGATTATTAGGAGGAGCAGCCCTCGGTGTAGGGGTGGATGAGACTAGGACATCCACCATCACTGACTGACCCTTGGGTTTGGAAAAGATCTTAAAGGTGCTTAAGATTAAAGGTGTTCAGCTGTTACCTGGTACTTTAGGCCCCTCCTCAGAAGCTCTGCCTTCCATAGCCCATCCAACTCTCTTATAAAGTTAATCCTTTTCTGGAAACAAAGTCCAGTCCTGTATCACCTCCTCTTAATTGTAGCCTTCTCCTTGGGGGCAGCACTTAGAAGGAGTGAATTCTGCTGGATTCTCAGGACAGCCCTTCTGGGGCGATAGGGCCGCCATCTTGTCAGCCACCCTGTCTTCTCCTGGCTCAACCTGCCCAGCAGTGTCTAGCACACGACTGCAGTCCTCACACCCCTGCTTCCAAGTCCCCTCACGATCTTAGCCCTGACAAGAATTGATTGAGCTTCCGCTCTGATGGCAGAGGCCCTGGTCTTCAGGGAGCTCTCAGTCTGGGAGACAGTCTTCCTAGGACCGAAAACCAAATAACAAAATTACATGGGCATTTGAGACTGTTGAATTTCTAACTGGGGTGGCTGCTGGTCTGGAAAACCTCCTCAGAGGTGAGTGGGTTTAGTTGTCTTCCAGGGAGAAGAATTTTCCAGTTCTCTCTGAAAAAGCTGTCCTGCCCTTTCTCTGGGATCAGCAGCTACTCTGGGTGGGGGTGGGGCCTGCTCCGGGCCAAGAGGGAGAAAGAGAGTCCTGGGAGAGAATGTACATCAGTTCTTCCATTCCCCACCTGGCCATCCTGGCGGGGGAGAGGAGGGGACCCACTGGGTTTGGTACCACAAAGATCCAGGGTCCAGTGGCCATGTGACCTTGAGGAAGCCACCTGGGCATCTCAGATCCCAGAGCTTCCATTATTTCTGCCGACTCCTAGAAGATGTTCCCAGAGGGGCTGCTCTACACTGCAAGGGAGTGGGCCCTCCACATCTAGTCCCCTTTCACCCACCCCCAGCTCTTAATTTATTATTAACTCTGGAACTGACTTTGAAATTATGGAAGACCATGTTGTTTCTTTCCTCAGCGTCTCTTATGGTCCCCGAGGGGAGGTGAGCTGAGAGTGCCAGATACACAAATATGCTGTGAAAACCCTGTGGATTTGTGGTTCTAGCAAGGGGAAGGAAATTAGCGGTAATAAGCCGCTGTTGCCTCACTCGAAAGCCTCCAACACAGACCCATGGAGGGGCTCCTGGCCCCCCTCCTCGGCTCTGCCTGCTTCCCAGCCACCCAGCTGGAGACCTCTGTCTTTATGTCCCCTACAGGGACAGTGGTCTTCTCCCCACCTAGTCCTGTGACAGCACTGATAGGTATTATCAATGTCTCCGGGCCAGTGAGCAGGGGGAGAAGGAGGAGACCACGGGCCCACAGGGAAGCCGTCCCTGCCTCTCCCTGACTGATTAGCTTGAATGGTTATAAGAGAAGCAGGTGGGAGTCAATTTTCATTCTCCTAGAATTACTGGAAGGGAGAGGGTTTTTGGAAGTTTTGGAGAGGTTAGAGGCATTCATTGACCCCCCCAAATAAAAGGAGCAGTAGGTGTTTGGCCTTTCCTTTTTCCTCTCCTGGGAAGAACCAAAGTCTAATACCTTTTTTTTTTTTTTTTTAATCTTGAAGATCTTATTTACTTCTTTGACAGAGAGAGAGATTACAAGTAGGCAGGAAAGCAGGCAGAGAGAGGAAGAAGCAGGCCCATGCGGGCCTCGATCCGAGGTCCCTGAGACCATGACCTGAGCTGAAGGCAGAGGCTTTAACCCACTGAGCCACCTAGGGACCTCAAGATCTAAAGCCTTTAAGTGACTATCCCATAGTGGCAGCTGGGTGGAAGGCAGAAAATAGCTGCAGGCTATGGCTGGGCCAAAGGAAGGAGCTGTTCTGGCTCTTTGCTGACAAGTTGGCCTCCTATGATCTGGCCTTCACCTTCCTCTTTGGCTTGTGGTTCAAAGAATATAATCACATAGCAGGTGTTATATAAACGTTCATTGAATTGAGTAAGTTAGGTTCTCCAGTTCACTTGCTGTGTGACTTCTGGCAAATCACTTAACCTCTCTGGGCTTTGAGTTTCTTACTTGTAAAACAAGGAGGTGAGATGAGTGTGCCATTCCTGGGATGCAGGAGTGGTGGTTAACAGTATTTTATAATTGTGACCCAATCTCACTTTCTGCCATGTCCACCAGCCAAAGGGATGCTCTATCTGCTGTAGGCTGGCTCACGGATAATACGATTAGAAGGAAATTTTTATACCCAGTGTGATAATCATGATTTTTCACGACTAGCCATTATCTTTGTGATTTAAAACCTTGGCAATAAAATTATTTTTACCAATATTGCTGTATCTTTTCACTTCTTTAAAACTTACTAAGATTTTTTTCCCCTTGGAAAGAGAGCAGGATTCAAAGGTGAAGAGCATGAGTTCAGGAGCCCGATTATTTGGGTATGAATCCTGACTGTGCGACGTACCAGCTGTGTGACCTTGAGCATGTTCCTTAACATCTCTGTACCTTGGTTTTCTCATCAGTAAAGTGGAGGAAATGATATATCTTAAGGTTGTGACCTGAAGGGCTTAGAACACTGCCTGGAGCATAGAAAGTACATACTTGGTTGGGTATTTTTTCTTTTTTTTAAGATTTTACTTATTTATTTGACAGACAGAGAGTGAACGAGTGGGAATGAGGGAGGAGCAGAGGGAGAAGCAGGCTCCCCACTGAGCAGAGAGCCTGATGTGGGACTCATCCCAGGACCTTGGAACCATGATCTGAGCCGAAGGCAGACTCTTTTTTTTTTTTTTTTTTTTTTTGAAAGATTTTATTTATTTGACAGAGAGAAACACAGCCAGAGAGGGAACACAAGCAGGGGGACTGAGAGAGGGAGAAGCAGGCCCCCCGCCGAGCAGGGAGCCTGATGTGGGACTCGATCCCGGGTCTCCAGGATCATGACCTGAGCCGAAGGCAGCGGCTTAACCAACTGAGCCACCCAGGCGCCCCACGAAGGCAGACTCTTAACCAACTGAGCCACCCAGGCACCCCTTGGTTGGGTATTTTCTTTGTAATAAGAGAATGCCCTTAAATGCTTCTCAGGAAAGGTAGACTTTTTGTTTTTACTGTACTGTGTCCTGAATCTTTGCTAGAGTGATCAATTAGAAATGTATAATTTCGGGTGCCTGGGTGGCTCAGTGGGTTAAAGCCTCTGCCTTCAGCTCAGGTCATGATCTCAGGGTCCTGGGATGGAGGACCACATTGGGCTCTCTGCTCAGTGGGGAGCCTGCTTCCTCCTCTCTCTCTGCCTGCCTCTCTGCCTACTTGTGATCTCTCTCTCTGTCAAATAAATAAACAAAATATTTTAAAAACAAAGAAAGAAAAAAGAAATATATAATTTCTGGGATGCCTGGGAGGCTCAGTTGGTTAAGCGTCTGCCTTTGGCTCAGGTCATGATGTTGGGGTCCTGGGATCGAGATCCATGTCAGGCTCCCTGCTCAGCTGGGAGTCTGCTTCTCCCTCTCTCTTTGACCATCTTCTCCTCCCCCCCCATGCCCTTTCTCCCCCTCAAATAAATAAATAAAATCTCAAAAGAAAAAAAAGAAAAGAAATATGTAATTTCTGAAATCCTAAGAAGCACCCAACAGGGTGATCTTCAAGCTACGTTTCCAGCTAAAGTGTTGGGGGCTGGGGAAGGGGTATGTTCCTGGTTAATCAAATATTCTGGTTACTGAGAGTAGCCCATTTCAGTTTCATTCCTTTTGTAGTTGAAAATTTATTTGAAATGTACAAACGCCTTTCCATGCTTTAGTCAGGAAGGTCATTAACATTCCTCTCCGCCAGCGGAGGCCTCAGAGTATCATTGGCTAGAGCTCTGGCCGGCCTATCTTGCCTCCACACCTGGCTTCTGCATCTATAAAATGGGGGTTGTGATTTCCCAAAGAGATGTCAGGTGGGTTGGGGGCTCTAAGAGAACTTTCTAAACTGTAAAGCCCTGCGCACCTGAAAAGCTGTATCTTCCTCCTCCAGGAGCCTCTGCTGGGTACCCATTTCCAGGACAAAGAGTTACCTTATCCCACGCTGTTTGGAGTGGGGGCCCAGGTGATGGCTCAAGGCTGTTGGGTCTGGGTCTTCCTCCCAAGGAATAGGATGTGCTCTTCCCCATTGTTTTCCGATCTTGCTTTATCCTAAGTCAAAACACAAGTCCAGCTAATGGACAGTTCCATGAACTGGGACTGTAGAGGCTGGCTGTGTGTGTAGAAAATACTCAGTCCACGTGTGTGGAGTCCGGGTGGGACCTGATCTTGACCAATGGTTCCCAGAGTTTATGCTCAGGTCCGGTTCCCCCCCGAAGGCTGGCCGCGGGCACTGCATGTGCATTCCCTGGACGAGAACTTGTGGAGAACCAGTCAGATGCCATTCTAGGCTCTGGGAAAACAGCCACGAATAAGACTGACAAGGTCTCTGCCCTTGTGCGGCCCACACTGAGGTGGAGAGAGGCCAACATAAACAGAAAGCTAAATAAGAAGGTTAGGTTGTGATGAGCATCTTGAGGAAAATAAACCCATGGGGGCAAGGCTACGTCCTTGGTCATGGTCAGGACAGGACAGGCTCTGCTGAATGGGCAACTTCATGAAACAGAGATTGTCCCACATCCTTTCTCTTGAATACAAACACTACTACCACGTGTGAGATAATGACACTAGTTAATAATGAACCCTGCCCTGGGAAGGGCTTTGCATTAGTTGCAAGAGTCAACTCATTTAGCCCAACAATGGTCCCATAAGAAGGGTATCATTATTACCCTCACTTCATGGAGGAGCAAACTAAGGCACAGAGAGGTTAAGCAACTTATCTGACATCACAAAGCCACTTACAAGTGAAACTGGGATTGGAGGGTCCTGGTGGATTTACGAATATTGTTGCTTTTGGGGACTCCAGTGTGTTTTTCACTGTTGCTTGAATAGTTATGCCCCATTAAGAATTCTTCATTCAGTTTGACCCATTTTCAAAATGCATTTGGTAATTTGTACTTTTATTTCATCTCAGTGAAGAGGGCTTCCCCTGGGAATCAGTTGAGGGAGGTTTGTAGCTCCTAGGGTGGTAGAGAATTCACAAAGCCCTGGGATAGGAAAGCTGCAAAGGCTGTGTAGACCATCTGGCCCAGGTATCTTATTGTGTAGACTGAGTGAGTCCAGAGAGGAGCACAGTCACCCAAAGACACACACAGGCTGCACACCACAGCCACCACACCCTCCCCGCAGCCTCCCACACGTTTTGAGGAGCATGTCAGATTCTATTAAGAGTAACCAAGCGCAATGTTCAAACACGGTTTCAGCCTATTTATCCAGAGACACCGCAGCTTTGGAGGCAGCAAACATGCCCATTTGTTATTATTTGCAAAGATGGTTTACACCAAACATGGGCTTTCTGTAAACAAATTAAAAAGTAATAAAGTGGCCCCATCTGCATACTAGAACACCATGCTTCCATTTTAATGAAGCTTGCTATTGCAAAGCAATTTTGATGACTTGTCAAACATGCCGAAGCCCGTGGTGGAACACGGGAAGGTGCTGTCATTCCTTCCTGCGGTCCTTTCTCCCTTCAGTGTGTGCGGGGCACCTGCTATATGCTGATGGGGTAGCTGAGAAGCTGGGCCCGGACCCCAGGCCGTCCACTAATGCTAGGGAGACCTGACGTGTGCCTATGATACAATTAAATATCCAAGTCAGATGTCACCAAATGGTCCACATGAGCCACCTGAACAGTAATAAGAGCAATATTATTTAATCAGTGTTGACCATATGTCAAGGTGCTGAGTATCTTCTGTCTGTTCCTCTGAACCCCTCCCTCTCTGTACTCTTCCTCTCTTCACTGAGGCCCTGGGGAGGCTGACCTCTGTGGATCGCTTCCCTTGGGCTCAATGACCACCCCCGCATCCCCACCCACACTTGGTGTTGTCCAATAGGAGGCTGCGCTAGGAGATGGAAGAGGAAGGGGAGGAAGGCGGAGGTAGGTGTTTCAGCAAGATGCAGTGGCTGCTTCCTCTTGGCCCTTTTCCCCACAGCATAGCTTCGTCTCTGGCTCCCTATGACCTCTTTCTCCCCAGCTTCCTCTAGGCCTAGGGCTGCTAATAGCTACTCCCGTGGTGCCAGCCCTGGGGTCCTTTCTATAGCATTCCTCACTGCTTTCCTCAACCCTGTCCACATCTTTGCAGGCAGACCTTCCGAAGGACTCTCCTCAGTGGTTTGAATGAAGCATCTGCTTCCCGCCAGGACCCCGGTTAACACACACAGCCTGAGCTAAGCCTTTGAAGCTTTGCTCTCCATCCTGGTCAGAAAAACTCAGCAAGGTAGCTGGCTCTTATTAGCCCCATTTACAGGTGAGGAGACTGAAGCTCAACTTTCCCAAGGCCGAGGAGATGGCAGAATTTGAACCTAGTCCATCAGTCAACCGAGACAAGCTGTTCATCACGGTTTCCCCTCCAGAAAGGGGATCAGCCCACCTGGCACGAAATCATTTATTAGCAAACTTTTATTGAGCATCTGCTATGTGCCAAGCATGGTGTTAGGCACTGAGACTTAGTGATAATCAAGGGCCCCTCTTTCTCTGGAGGACACCTCAGCTTGGTCTCTTGATCCCATGGTTCTCAACCTTGTAGGATGTTAGCATCACCTGGGGCATTAAACAGAATCAGTGCCCTGTGGTCCCACATGCAGGCAATGAAATCAGAATCCCTGGGAGGTGGAGCCAGGGCACTAGTGTTTTAGGAAACTCCCTTGGCTACCCCTGCCAAGGTTGAGCACTGGAGTGGGAGGGAGTGTTAAAGAAGGTTAAGAGAATCTGTGCCTGGGAGGATTTGGAGAGGTGGAAGCTGGTAGAGGTGAGCCAACTAGGCTGAGGGAATAACTGGACCGCTAGTTGGTGATTATCCATTCAATGAACACTAGATGGGCAGCCACTCACACTTAAGCATGATCTGTATGGTTGGTGTGTAGAGATGGGCCTTCTGGCTCTCATAGCACAGAAGCTTCCCTATGGGGCTCTGGAGAGGGCTGGGCTCTGGGGAGCCATCCGCATTCCCCCTGCCTCTGAAGCCAGACACATGTCTGTGAAAGCTGCTGGCTGTGGCTGGGACTGGGGCAGGGGCAAGGAAGAGGGGTGCATCCTGGACAGGACCTCCATCAGCCCCCACCACCAAAACATGAACTCTATGGCTCTCACTGGCCTTTGAACTTCCTGCCAGGACCTTTAATTCTGTATCTCACTGCCCACATACCCAGATAGGATGAAAGGAATTTTTTTTAAAGATTTATTTATTTATTTGAGAGAGAGAGAGAGAGAGAGAGAGAGAGCGAGCGCACAGGCAGGGGAAGGGACGGAGGGAGGGGAAGAGTCTCAATCAGACTCCTCTCTGAGCATGGAACCAGATGTGGGGCTTGATCCCATGACCCTGAGATCATGATTTGAGCAAAAACCAAGAATCGGATGCCCAACCAACAAAGTCACTCAAGAGGCCCAAGATGAAAGGAATTTTGAAGTAAAGGGAACATCTATCATTCTCCCTAGAACACCCATGGATTTTGTTCCAGGAGATACATCAGGTGGTATCTATGAAAGAGACACAGCCCTGCCCTCAGGGAACTCCAGTCTGAAGGGGAGACACAGCTCTGCCCTCAGGGAACTCCAGTCTGAGGAGCAAGACAGAGCCCTGCCCTCAGGGACTCCCACTCTGAGGAGGGAAACACAGCCCTGCCACAGGGATCCCAGTCTGGGGAGAGACACAGCCCTGCCTCAGGAAGCCCCAGTAGGAGGGGAGACACAGCCCTGCCCTCAGGGAACCCCAGTCTGAGGGGGAGACACAGCCCTGCCCTCAGGGAACCCCAGTCTGAGGGGGAGACACAGCCTGCCCTCAGAGAGCCCCAGTCTGAAGGGGAGACACAGCCCTGCCCTCAGGGAGCCCCAGAGTGAGGGGGGAGACACAGCTCTGCCTCAGGGAGCCCCCATCTGAGGGAGACATAGCCCTGCCCTCAGGGAACCCCAGTCTGAGGAGCAAGACAGAGCCCTGCCCTCAGGGATCCTAGTCTGAAGAGGGAAACACAGCCCTGCCTCAGGGATCCCAGTCTGAGGGGAGACACAGCCCTGCCTTCAGGGAGCCCCAGTCTGAGGGGGAAGACAGAGCCCTGCCCTCAGTGAGACTCAGTCTGAAGGGGGGACACAACCCTGCTCTAAAGGAGCCCCTAAACAAGGGGACAGAATGGTGACTGTTTCTTCAGAGAGCTGGATATCTGAGTGGGAGAGATACCATACATGAGGGAGTGTCTTCTGAATGTACAGTTGAAACAAGTTGCCTTCTTGTTGGGCCCCTTGCTGGACTACTCCCTAAGACAACAGAGCTTTCTGGTTCCTGGTCAACACTCTGCTTTCCCCTGTAGTGGTGACCACACTGACCTGTTGGAGTCCTGGGCCAACCAGGGGACAGAGATCCTAAAGGACTGGCTGGTGACCTGAGGCCAGCCTGCTGATTGGGAGGATGACCAACAATAGATGTTCTCTCTGTTTTTCCCTCAGGAGGGGCTCATAAAGTGAAGAAAGTGAAAAATGAAGGGGAAAAGGCACGAGTCAGGCTGAATAGCTTCAACCCAGACTTCAGGGACCCCCTCTGCTTTCCCCCTCCTCCCCCTCCACTGTGTGGCCCTTCTCCAGTTATCTGACTTGTTACTCATTAAATGCCCCTCCACACCTAGGGAGGCAGTGAGGCACGTCAGCCTCATTATTATGTCTAGGCCCCCCAGTGACACCAGATGGACCAGCAGCTGATAATGACCGTGTGCCCTCAATTGCTGGAAATCTTTATCTGTATTATTTAATCCTTACAACAGCACCAGGAGGTGGCTTCTAGTAGTTCTCCAGCTTCTAGATGAGGAAACGGAGGCCCAGAGAGCAGAAACAACTCGTCCAAGGTTGTGGAGCTGGCTAGCGTGGGGGCTGGATGCAGGCAGCGAGGCTTACTCACCCTTCTGCCTCTCAGGAAAGTGTGCAGTTGTGGATGTGAGACCACGGCTTTGATAGATGGAGTTATGTTATTATGCACATTTCACAGATGATGGCACTGAAGCCCAGAGAGGTGAAGTGACTTGTTCAAGGTCACACAGCCAGTAAGTGGCAGCCCTAGCGCCAGGAAAAACAGAGGACAGTGGGAATTGTTCAGCCCGGATAGGCAGGGAAGGAGGACGGCAGAGGTCAGGAAGCCTGTTCTGGCTTCCGCTATTGGGGCAGAGTATGGACAGGTCTCCAGAAAAACAAGGATGGGGAGCAAAGGCTCTGCTGGGTCTGATTCATTATGAGCAGAGGTTGGTGGAGGGTCACAGCCCCAGAGCTCAATGAGGTGGGCTCTGTCTTCTGTCATCAGGATGGGAGTCCCAGCTCTGAGTATCCCTCTTTGCTACAGGTAATAAACCTGCCTCCTTATCCCCCTTTGCTAAGAGGTCCTTTTGTTGCTCCTTGATTCTCCTATCACCATTGCACCCATAAGCTGCATCTTTATGACTGACAGTAGACACATTGGGCTGGTTAGGGATGTCCCCTTGCCTGGTGTTTGCCCAGCATCTAAGAAGAGAGCTGGGCTCCATTCCACTCCTCTGTTGCAGAGCTGAGTGGCTTCTTTCTTTCTTAATAGTTCCGCTCCAGGAGTCAAGTCCCCTAAGCTCTTTTCCAATCTTTGGTTACAACACTTTATTAATTCTATAGCCATATGGTGTGTAATAGGTCTCCTGGTTCCTGGAAGTCTTGGCTGTGATGAGAGGTTCCTAGAAGGTACTGACTAGATTGGGCCTGGGGATGGGGGAGCTGCCACTCACTGAATGTTGCTCAGTGATGCTTACTCAGCTCACTGGCATATGCAGTGGACACTGAGCTCTTCCCAGTGGCAAGCCCAAAAGAGGTGCATGACCTTGGGCAACTTACTTGGCCTCTGTGGGCCTCAGTTGTCTCCTTACAAATTGGGGATAATAATAGGACTCACCTCCCAACGTTGTGGTCAGGAAAAAATGAATCCATCCAGGTAAAGCAACTTAGAATAAACAGGGTCTCCACACAGCAAGCCCTGTAGAGGGTGAGCTGCATTCGCCATGGTAGTAAGGATGGTGAGGGACGAGGCTCAGGGACTGATGTTACTTGCACGGGAGACACAGCAAAGATTTGGATCCAGGTGTCCCTGGATCCTAAACTCACACTGGTTTGCCCATGCTGTTTTGGCATCCAGTTCAAGTCCTTCTTTCTACATGGAAGGAAACGCTGAGTGTGGAGTGTGGAAAGGGGCAGGAGCTTCCCCAAGAGCACAGAGCAGCCATTTGGGGGGGACGTGTCCTGCATGGGTGACAGACAGCCTGGCTTAGAGTCCCCCTTCGCAACCCCCACACATACAACTCACAAGGTACTTCCCCTCCCTGGCCCTCCATTTCCTCATCTGTAAAATGGGTGAGGGAGTTGGCCGGACTCAATGCGCTCCAAGGCACCTTCTATTTTTATATCTAATGAGTAGAGGCTGGAACTAAATCATAGATTTTTAGTGCTACAAGGGACCCTAAAGCTCAGCCAAGTTGTAACAGGTGGTTCTAGATCTATGGGCAGCCCACAGACCTATTTTGTTTTTTTCTATTTATGTTTGAAATTTGTCACACCCTGTCTCCTCTCACGCTTATCTCCCTGGTCCCTGAACTGGTCTACAGCCCTCCTGGCTAAGAAAATAATAAACTATTATTATGGTTAAATTAATTGACCTCTTCTATGTGTCAGGCCCTGTTCTAAGCCCATGTATATGAACTCACAACACCTTTGGACTGTAGATGTCATTGTGAGCTCCATTTTACAGATGAGGAACATGAAGGTCAACACCCCTGGCAAGACTGAGGCCTGGTTATGGGGCAGAATTGCCCAGACTGGTAAAACAGAATTCTCCTGATTCATTGTTCTGTGCTCTTTGTACAAAACTGTGTCTCATCCAGGGAAGGGGGTTATTTTGGGGGGCTCCTGTGGCCCTGCCCTTTAGGAGGGTGGTAGAAGGAGGGAGAAGAAGGGGTATGCTCTGAGCTCCACTATTGTTTTCCACCAAACACCCCCACCCAAATCTTTCCAGGGGTCCTGCATTCTAGTGTCTGGAAGGGATCAAAACAGCAACTTAAAAGTGAAAATCCACAGCATTTTCCTCACAATTCCCTCTGCTCCTGAGGAAGGACACAGGCATGTTCACAGAGCTTTCAAGTTGTCGGGAACAGAAAATGGGACCCTTTCGTGGCTCTTCCTCTTCCTCTGTGTTTGAGGCGTTCGGTGCAAAGTGCTATTATTAGCACTGCCTTCACTATCTGCCAAACAGGCTTCCCCTGGAAGAAGTAATTAAATGTGTTCTTTGGTGTAAAATAAAAGCATGTACCCACATTTGCAGCCTCAGACACCATCCCGTATTCATTTTTGCAATTTTTACAGCTAAGCCTTGTGGCTACATCACATCTAAATAAGGCAATTAGCTCTGGGGGAAGATGGGATGGAGGGCAGAGGGCAGGCCAGGGCGAGGTTTTAGCAGTCTGATGAGGTGGTTTGGGTCTTAAGGCTAGAAATGGGGTCCACTGGAGAGTGGGAAGGACCAGGGTGCCTGGGTTGGAGCCAGGCAGGCCCTTGCCAGCCCCTGTGGAAAACGGGGATTAGAGGGTGTGGCCACTGGCCCTCAGGTGACCTAGAACTCCCAGGGGACTTGGCTTTGGCCTTCTGGGTCCTGCCTCTTCTGAGCCGAGTGATTCCCAGCAAGAAGCCTCTTCTTCACTGAATCTTATCTACTGGAGCCAGAAACTGGGTTTCTTTCAGCCTCCATATAAAATCTGTTTCCTAGCCCTGCCGGTTTGATTTACAAAATAGTCTCAAATCCATCTGCTTCTTCTGCCAGGTGCCAGGGCCTTAGTGCGGATCCCAGCGGAGCAGAGGTGAGCTGGGCTTTGAATTGGACTCTACCATTACTTGCTGGGTGACCTTGGACTAGGGTTGGCAGATTGAGCAAGTCAGAAACAACAGATGCCCATGTGAATTTGATATGTAACATTTGGGCCATATTTATACTCAAAAAAAATTCCTTGGTTATCTGAAATTCAAATTAACTGCTCATTCTGTATTTTATCTGGCAACTCTATCTTGGACCAGTTCCTTAACTTCTCAGCTCCCTCCTTATCAAGGCGGGGGGTGGTAATAAGAGTACCTGCTGCAGAGGTGTACTCAGGGTGAAATGAGTTTAAAATGTCAAATGCTGGGGCACCTGGGTGGCTCAGTTGTTAAGCATCTGCCTTTGGCTCAGGTCATGATCCCAGAGTCCTGGGATTGAGCACCACATTGGGCTCCCTGCTCGGCGGGGAGACTGCTTCTCCCTCTCTCATTCCCCCTGCTTGTGTTCTCTCTCTCAGTGTCTCTCTCTATGTCAAATAAATAAATAAAATATTTTTTAAAATGTCAAATGCTGGGTGCCTGGGTGGCTCAGTGGGTTAAAGCCTCTGCCTTCAGCTCAGGTCATGATCTCAGGGTCCTGGGATCGAGGCTTGCATCGGGCTCTCTGCTCGTCAGGGAGCCTGCTTCCTCCTCTCTCTCTGCCTGCCTCTCTGCCTGCTTGTGATCTCTCTCTCTGTCAAATAAATAAAATCTTTAAAAAAAAAAAAGAAAAAAGAAAAAATTTGATGTGATTCATTAAAAAAAAAAGTCAAATGCTCAGAACAGGATGGTAGTCACTGTCCACACTCTATTAGGGTATTAGGAAGCACTTCTACATTACAAAGCAGCTGATGTGTAATTTTTGCTGTACGTCCCCTCTTCCTGGGCTGCATCCGAACTAGCAGAGCAGCAAAGTCGGAGGTGGGGAAGGTGAGGGGGATGGAGCTTAGACCTAAGGGAACTTCCAAGCAGGCAGGGCTGGGGAGACTTGCAACAGATGACTAGGAGCTGTCCTGGGCCCAGCAGTAGGCAGTTATTACATGTAGAGCAGTTAATCTCACTGAGAGGGAAGGCAGGTGGGAGGTTATTACTCTAGGAGAATTCTACCGGCCCACAGAGTGTGCGAGAGGGAGATGGTAGTGCCAAGAGCCAGTGGGGTTGGCAGCTGGGAGGAAGGCAGAAGGACTGGCCACCTAGCAGCCTGGTTTGAGGGATCCTGGGAGGGTGGTCATTCATTCACTCAGCAAACATCTGCCAGGCAACAATTAGGCACCAAGTGCATTTCAGGTTCTCTCCCCAGCTCCTGCCTGGTACACCACCATTAGAATTTTCTGTGGGTGCCAAAGTCTCCCTAGGCTCCCTGTTAGCACCCAGCCCTCGCAGGCGGGTGGGAGAGCTTGGATACAGGGCCTAGACACTGAGGTTCATTCGCTTTGGCCCCAGCACTCCTCACTGTACAATCTGGACAAGCCTGTGTGCAGGTGCTGCAGAGGACTCTGGCTGGCTGCTGCAAGGATCAGCCCCGACCCCGGCGTGCGGGTGGCCTGGAGCGCGAGGTGCTGTGGCTGGTGACACCAGGGCTGGGCAGATGAGTGGGGGGGCTGGGGCCCAGAGACAGCAACAATTCTCTACAACAATGAGAACGAATGAACTGTGACTACTCCAGCCAGGCAGCTGAGGCTCACAAACACCACCGGCTTGGTTGAATAAAGCCAGACACAGAAGATGTAACATACGATTCTATTTATGTGAAGTTCAGAAATAGGCAAAACAACAGGGGCTGGCTGAGGGAGCACACAAACTAGGAAGAGAAGCTGGAAGTGAGTGCCTGGGACCATCCTGGGGAAGAGGGAGGTGGACTGGGAAGGGGTCCCTGAGGTTGCTAAAGCTGGCAACATTCTTGGCTGGGGTGGGGTCACCCAGGTGTTTTCCTAAAACAATTTATTAAGTGGAACCTTTGTTTTGTGCCCTTTTCTGGATGTGAGGTTTATTCTGCAATGAAAAGAAAACATTATGGGACAGAGAGATGTGAAGGGTCACTGCTGGAAGGACCTGAGACTCACAGTCTAACTTCTTCCAGAGAAGAGCCTCTAAGGAGAAGCTGGAAGCTGACCTCTCCTTGGCCCCAAAATTAGACAGGGAAGCTGGCGTGGCACCCCCGACCACCGCCCTTGGGTCTGGGTCAGACTCATTATGGTTCCTCCCCAATTCTGTGCTTAGAGCCCACTGGGGCAAAGAGAAACCCAGGAACCATGCAGACCTCTGCAGGGGGAGAGAGCTAAGAAAGAAGGGGGGTGAGGGAGTGAGGGAGGGATAAAGAAAAAGAGATGGGAAAAGAGAGAGGGAGAGAGAGAGACAGAGAGAGAGGGGGGAGGCAGGTGGGCATGAGGATCCCAGGTCCACGGTGCTTGGTCTGTATTCTTAGCCCATCCAGTCTAATGACAGCTTTTCATGCCTCCCCCAATCCCCCATTTCCCCACCCCCACCCCTACCCTCCGCTTCTGCCACAGAGCAGGGATAATTATTGGCGTTAATGATCACCCAGGGGAATTGGAGGGCAGTGGTGGTGGCATTTTTCATTAATCCCAGATCTAGCGTCTGACTGCCCTTCTCAAGGAGGCCGACCCCCACCCCCTCAGCCCCCACGTCCTGCTGTGCCAACCCAGGTCCCTCTGTCCATCTTTACCTTAATTCCCAGGGAAATGACATTTAAGGGTGAGCTCTTCATTGGGCCATAACAATTTACAAGCTGTGCACCGGCAGGTTGTTCTGGGGCGGGCCTGCGAGGCGGGAGCAGCGACCCCACATCATCAGGAAAGTGAGGGTCAAGTGACGCACAGCCCCTCATTGAAGGCCTTGCACTGACAGTGAGGGCGCAGCCAGGGAAGTAAAACATTTTAGCAACCCATTCACTTTTCATTTCCCCGAGTCACCGTCCCTGTCAGGAAAGGTGCTCCTGACTCCAGGCAGCAGGGAAACACAGTGGCGGCCAAGTGCCTATTTCCATCCTCCCCTCTGTCCCCAATCTGCCTGAGCAGGGAGCCAGCAGAGCTTCGTGCAGCCCTAGTCCCCAGGCTGCTCCTCATCTTGCCACTCTTCCAGGCACACACCCCTTAGAGCAGGCCCCCCTCCCAGGACGGTTTCTTGTTGGTGTTTATAAAGCACTTCCATCTGCTGCGTCTTCATGGAGCCCTCAACCCTTCAAGAGCCAGTGTGCTAGAACCTGCAGAGGTGGAATTCGAATTCAGGCCTGTGGGGGACAGCTAAAGCCAGATCCTTCCTCCAAGGGGTGAGGTCAGCCCGAGGAAGCTCCCAGAGCTTGTCCTTTTCCTTGACTCCTACTCACTGCCCCCACTGCTTCCCTCCTGCCTGCCTGTCTCCAGCTCTCAGCTATTTTCTAGAAAAACAGTTTGGTGAGTTGGGAAAACCATATGCCACGGGCCCTGATATCCAAGTCTCGGGGTTCAAATCCAGGGTCCCCCACCAAAGGCTAAGCCTCTTCACCTCTCGAGCTTTGGTGTCTCCGTGTATAAAGGGATTAACAGTCTTCAGTTTTCAAGGCTTGTTGTGAAGACTAGGATAAATCGTACTTTATGGAAGGCTTGGCCCAGAATAAATGGCCAATAAATGCTAGCAACACAGAGCTGGCCAGCAGTCCACCATCGGGACCCCCTTTCCAGGGCACTAAGTCTGGCTGAGAAGCAGCCACCCAGCCGGGGACTGCATTCTTTCAACCCCTTTCCCTCTAGTTGGGGCTACATTCCTGGCGCCTGCCAAAGGAAGGTTGGTAGTGTGCCATTTGCAGGAAGAAGGACCAAGAACTGGGGGCACATTCTCTGGGTGTCTGCCCACTCTGCTGGCTGAACAAGGAGGAATCACAGATCTTTAAGGGGACAGAGACACAAGAGAAAGCAGCCTGGGCCCTAACGGGCCACACAGTGGGCCACCCCAATACTTGCATTGGGCTGTGACTGAGGAAGTGAACTTTGTTGGCCAGGCCATTGAAAGGTGGGGTGTTACACGGGGGGGTGTTACACGCTGTTACAGCAACTTCTTTTTCCTCATTCTGTCTGGGCCTATGGTCTGGAGTGAGTGTGTGTCCCCTGCCCTGTGGTTACCACATGTCTCCAGGCCAGGAGGCTCCATTTCAGGCCCTGGTCACAGGCCCACTCCAGGCCCACCACCCTGCTGTCCGGCAGGGACCAGATGCAACTGTCTTTGTTGTCTGGCTCTGAGCAGAGTGGGGTCATCTTTCCAGGTGTCAAGTGCAGCCCCAGCCTCAGTAGATGCTGACAGGACTGTCTGGCCATCTGGGGATCTCAGTTGTATGGGCCCCTGGAGACTGGTTTATGGGAATCCAAACCACATTGGACTTTAGAAATCTCCCCTTCCTCCTAGTAGTGCTCAGGGAGAAAGGAACCAACAGCCATGGGAACAGTTAGCCTTGGCCTCCAATCTTCACTCCCTAGTTTTCCATTTTTCAGGGGCAGGCCCTCTATGGGGCCTTCTCCTGCAGCCTCTCTGGTAGTGGGCTGGGGGCCTGGTGAATTTGTACCATTTTCTGTGATAGTTCCTTCTCCCCAGCTCCCTGGCTCCTGCCGGCTTCTCCTGGCCTCTCTCTACCTCTCCCTGACTTTTTAGCTCTGTCCCTCCCCGCCCACCCCCAAGAGGATGTTGTGGCTCAGACACCTATATCTTCCTTGAAATGGAAGCATGGCAAGAGTCTCAGAGACGTCATCTCTTGAGGACAGGCTTTCTCTCTGCCTCGGTCCTGGCAACACATGGAGTCCCTGGAGGACACAGTGGCAAATTGGATAAGCATTTCTGTGGGACAGATGTACTTACCTGGGGTTAGGCAGAGCTTCACACCTGCGCTCCTGGATGCTGCCCTGAATCATGGATGCCTGACAGCAGAGATGGCGAGCATCTCCCCTCCCCGACCTTCTCCCCAGGTCTCTGCCTCAGTTACTCAGAGTCCTCAGCACACTCCCCTGCTGCACCCTCCCACCTGTACCCAGCTCAGAGTCCCTCGCCCCCAGTGCCAAACCACAGCTCTGCCTTTTCTCCTGAACTCTGACCCACATTCATTGCCTAAAAAAAAAAAAATATATATATATATATATATATATATATATTCTTTTTTTTTAAGTTTTAAAAAATCTCATGAACAAAGCACTAGCACTATTTCAGTTGTTGGCAAGAAGTCTTGAATGATCCGGTCAGGGAAGGCCACGGATCCAACTTGATGAAGCCTGCGTCCCTCATGTTAAGGGACCCATGAGTGCCCCTTACTGAGGTCATCTTTCCAGATCAAACCACAGGTTCAAGCAGATATGGCAAGAGTGAGACCTCTGACCGCTTTCGCCCGGATGGCTCCTGCTTTCATGGATGCACTGAGGCAAAAGGCTTGAAACATTCTGTAGACTCATCTCCTAAACTCTGGTCCTCAGTCTCTTCTCCCTGCAAGCAAGCCTTCATCTCGGATTTTCCTGATATGCTGCTGGGGTGTAGAAATTGGAAAACCCCTTTGGATGAAGAGCTCTGCCTCTAATGAGCAACAACCCACATTCCAAGGAGGGCCAGCCCTGGATACTCCTCCCACTCCTGCCAGAGCCCTGGCTCACTGCTCCCACCATTCTGGTCCCCCCTGGGTCTTGGTGTGGTGCCCAAGCTTGGTGTTGCTTTAAGGCCTTTGATGGGGCTGTTCCCTCCCCTGCCGGGAGTGGGTGGGGAAGGGGCTACTTCCCTGTCCAGACCCCATGACACACCCACTCCTTCTCTTGGTTGACCCCGTCTCATTAGGAAGATCTTGGTCACAATCTCACCTCTTGGAGAGACTTTCCTGAGCATCCAGTCTCGAGAAGCCCCCTCACCAACATCCCCTTGCATATGACACTCTCTTCTACTGTAGCATTTAACTGATCTGTCATTATCCAATTGCAGTTTGGTTGGAGTCTCCTGCTCTACTAGACGGCACAGGAAGCCTATGGCTTGAGTCTTTCCCAGTGTCTCTGGGGCCTGGCAGAATCTGGCACAGGTTCCATGATCATTTGGTGAAGGAATGAATGAAGCCTCCATCTCTCCTCAGACCCAGGGCTCCCTAGAGGCAGGAATCTGCCTCTCTTCTCAGTCTGGGACCCCTTCCGCCACATCACCCGCTCTGTCTTCCTGGCAGGCTTGTCTCGCCCAGCCACAGTTGCAGCAGGTGGCAGAGGTGGGGTGGAGGCAGCTGGGAACGCACTCACGGGGGCTCCTGCAACCCATGAGCCATCTCCAAGGGAACCCTCTGCCCATCTCCTGAGTGCACTGCCTGGCCCCAAACCTGGCCCCTTGCTTGAAAACGGCCACATCTTCTCCCATCTCTAAAGATATCCCCAAACCTGCTTTCATAGTCCATTTCAACGAATGATAATATGGCCTAAAAACCAGGGATATACAGTAATACACACACACACACACACACACACACACACTCACCCGGAACACCCCTACTTCCACCCTGTAGCTCAATCATCTTTTCTGTTCCTTCTTGCAACCATCTCTCTTGCCCTGTCTCTGTGTCTCTGTTTCCACCTATTTCTGTCATCTCTTGGTCTCTGTTTTTGTCTCTGTCAATCTGTGTCTCTTTCCATCTGCCTCTGTTGCTCTGCTGCATCTTTACATCTTTGTGTCTCTCTGCCACATTTTATGTCTCTTTTCTGCCTCTGTGCATTTGTGTCCATCTGCCTGCATCTTGGGCCCTCTCAGGGGTTGGCTAGTCTGCCAGACCTCCCTTCCCCCTTTCCCCCTGCCCCAGGCCCTCTGGGCCCCTCTCTCCGCCTCTCCACCCCCTAGCAGCCTGTGTCTCCTGCTCTCCTGCTCTCCTGCTCTCCTGCTCTCCTGCGTGCTCAGGAAGCTCTCAAGGCAATCACAGAAAGAAGAAAGGGAGGGAGTGGGAACTTGAGGCAAGTGGTGGGGTGCCAGTGTGCAGTAGCACTGCATAAACACGCAGCTGTCCCTTTTATTTGTCCTCAGCAGGAGGGGAGAAGCAATGGGGCAGGGAAGGCTAGGAAGCATGGGCTCCAATAGCTGATGGGGGCAGCACCCAGGAAGGAAAGGGAGAGCTGGGAGCAGCAGACTGGGCCTGCAGTACAAGAGGGCCCAGGATCTCAGGCTCCCAAAAAGGGACTTTTGACCCCAATTGCTGGGAAAAGGGAGTTGTGAGAGTCTGAGGAACAAAAGGATACAGGAAGCGAGAGAGCCACGGGAAGAGTCACTCACACCTGTGTCATGTCTTGGTCAGCATTAGCACTACTTGCTAAAAAGTTCTGGGTCTCCAGCTTCCTTGGGTGGGACCCTCAGACCAGTTCTGACCTCTGAATAGAAGTGAAAGCATCACTCCCAGGCATAAGGATTTCATGGCCAATGTGAGACCTGCCAGAGGTCTTTCTTTCCCTCTGGCACAGGGACCAGCAAGGTTTGGAATGATTCAGGTTCCTGGAGGGACCATGATAAGTAGAGGCTGTGACAGACCAGTCACCTGAACAAGAATGAAGACTTTGGGGTTTTAAGCCACTGAGAGTTTGGGGGCTTGTTTGTTAGTGTGGCATAACCTTGCCCATCCTGACTGATACAGTATAAATGTCCGTGACTATGCCGATGTCTGTATATGAGTAGAGAGTTAGCAAGCATGTTTGCATAGGCATAGCTATGTGTCTACATATATATTTATGGTGAGATATATATGCATGCATGTGTGTTTATGGACATGTGGGAGTACAAATCTCTGGGTATTTTTGGTGTCCACCCAGCAGGAGGCAAGGAAGGAAAGCTTCCCCCTGCTGCCTTCTCTCCTCCTGTCTCATTTAGAAACACAAAGGGCTGTATCTTGGCCCCAGCCTGCCTCCTCTGCATTCTCTCAGCTTCCATCTCCAAGTGTCGGCTTCCCAGTAGCCACCACCCTCGTCCCTGTCCTAGAGCTCCTGGGCAGGCTCCTAATGTGGGCTGCCCAGTTCAGAGTGATTGCTTCTGGGATGGGCCTGTGACTGGGGCCAGACCAATCAGACACCTTCTCTGAGGTTTTGTTGCCGGAACTAGCAGGGTAGAGCAACTTTTCCTTTGGGCCACCCCTGTCATGGAGGAATGAGTGTGTCAGGAGGGAAGAATCAGAGATGAGAGAAAAGAACAAGGGGGCCCTGGAGCCAAGGCTACCACGTCTGGCTAGTTACATGGGTCAGTGCATTTATCTGCTAGCTCCCCAAGGTTTTGTGGCCTAATGGTCAGTGCATGGGCTCCAGGTCTGACCTCTGTGGGCTGCATGGCCTTCTGGCTTCAGGTTGGGCCACGCCAATGGGGAGCCCCACAGGAGATGGAGGGAAGGTGGAGAGTGAGGCTGACTTGCTGGGAGCTGGGGAGCTGCAGGGGGTTCGCTGTATCCCTCCACCCCTGCCTGTAGCTCCTGGCCTATGGCCCCTCCACATGGCTTCCCCTCCGGGCTCCTCTTGCCTGACTCCCCTGTTACTAGCTCTGGAGCTTCACCATGTCCCCTCCATTTCCTTATACCCTCTCCACACCTTTGCACCTTGCCTACACCTTTATTAAACTCTCTTTGAATTACTGTTTGAATAGATTCTGAGTTTCCTGTTAGACCTTGATTATGAATAAGATCCCTAGTGCCAAGTCCTTGGGGCGGCCTCTATGTTTTCTCACCAGCACCTTCTGGCACCCTTCCCTCCTCTCCTCCCTCCCTCCTTCACCAGCCCCTCCCCCGTCTCCCTCCCCAATACAGTGTCCTACCAGTTTCCTTCTCTGTCTCTCTCTCTGACAGTTTTATGTTGGCCCCTTCTTTTTTATTTTTATTTTTGAAAATTTATCATTGAAGTATAGTTGACACACATTATATGAGTTTCAAGTCAAGTGTGCAACATAATGATTTGACAATTCTATACATTTCTCAATGTTCACAAGCATAGTTGCCATCTGTCACCATGCAATGTTCTTACAGTATTATTGACTATGTTCCCTATGTTGTACTTTCCATCTCTGTGATTTATTTAATTTATAACTGGAAGTTTGTACCTCTTAATCCCCTTCACCTATTTTGCCCATCCACCCCGATCCGCCTCCCCTCTGGCAACCACCAGTTTGTTCTCTGTATTTGAGTCCTTTTGTTTTTTTTAATTGTTTTGTTTTTTAGATTCCCCATATAAGTGAAATTATATGGTGTTTCTCTTTCTCTGTCTGACTTATTTCACTTAGTCTGATACCCTCTAGGTCCATCCGTGTTGTTGTAAATGACAAGCTATCATTCTTTTTTATGGTTGAGTAAAATTACATTGTATATATATCATATCTTCTTTACCCATTTATCTCCTGATGGATGGATGGCTTGCTTCCATATCTTGGCTCTTGTAAATAATGCTGCAGTAAATATAGAAGTGCATGTATATTTTTGAATTCATGTTTTCATTTTCTTTGGCTAAATACCCAGCAGTGGAATGATTGCGTTCCCACCCACAGTGTATGCAGGGTCCCTTTTCTCTATATCCTTGCCAACACTTGTTGTTTCTTATCTTTTTGATAGTAACCATTCTGATGGGTGTGAGTTGATATCTCATGTGGTTTTGATTTGCATTTCCCTGATGTTGGGCATCTTTTCATGCGCCTATTGCTGGAGCCCAGCTCTTCCCTCTCCCCAGGGCAGTTGACTGCACTCCCCCTTTAGGACATACCATGCATTGCTAGTCCAGACTTCATCCATGGAGCTCAGGCCAGAATATTCAACTACCCTCAAAGCGCTGGTCTGCACACCCTCTAGCTCAGCATGCTCCTACTGGATGAGCTCCCTAAGTCTGCTCTTCCTCCAGCATGACCATTCAGAGAAGGCTCTACCTTCACCACAATGAAGCCAGACATCCAGGCATTAGCCTTGACTTCAGTTTTGTTCACTCAGTCTCTATCCTTTTAGGTCCTGATGCTTTGAACTCCAAAATATTCCTTGGCTCTCCCTTCCTACTTAACCCAATTCTTACTGTCCCGATGTAGTTCCCCATCATCTCCCTCTCCCAATGGACTGTTGCAGTTTGCTGACTGGCCTCCCCATCTCCAATACCCACTGCCTCCAACTCACCCACCACATTACAAATCTCAACTTATTACTCCTTTGTGCAGAACCCTTCCGTGGCTCCCTACCGGGAGCTTCTCAGATGGAGAATAAGTTCTCCACATCTGAGCTCTGCCTCTCTCTCCTGAAATCTCTTTGTAGTCCTGCTGAACCTTCACCCCAGGAATACAGTGCTGTCTCTAGTCCTCTTACACTTCACATCTCTCTGCCTTTGCTCTGCCGGCCTTTCTGCCTCTGTCCCCTCTAACCTCTGGCTAATCCTGGATGACCCCTACAGCTTCTTAAAGACTGTTTTGGGTATCACTTCCTCCAGGCAGAGGAGAAGTAGCTAGATTTTTTTTTTTTAACTCAAGGGCAAAGAACTAGAAGGGGTATGTGAAGCAGCGGTGGGGACTTGGCTATTGTTTGGAGGGGAAACCAGTTCGTGAAAAATGAGCCACACTCTGACTATTTTCTCTGTATGTCCCACATCCCTTCCTTGCTGCTTTCTCCTATTCTTCATGACTGAGAATTTCTGGCTTCCAGGGTGGCTACAACCCCCCAGCCGCTTGCAGGCTGTGGCGCACTGAGCTAGTCGCTTAACTGCTCTGTGCCTCCCTGGCTGGCCTCTCTGCAGCAGAAGGTTCTCCAAGGTGATCTGTTTCCAGGGACCC
>PITA01022566.1:0-30088 GCA_004023965.1 Spilogale gracilis | reverse complement strand
CTTTAAGAGGCCACGGGAAGCTCTGGAAAGAAGCCTGACTTCTAGACCCATTTAGGTCAACAAGTTGTTTTGCAAATGGAGGCAGATTCGTCGGCCTCTGTGAGCGTCATTTTCTTCATCTGTTCAAATAGGATGATATTCTCCCTGTCCTGAGGACTCAGTGAGCACTGTAGATGGAGCGCAACACCAGCCCAAGAGGAGCCTTTGATATATGCCAGCTTCCTCCCTCCCTCCCCCTTCAATTCCTCACCCATAAAATGAAAGGGACGTTGTTTTCCTCAGATTGGACACAACCACGTTAATGAAGCGTCTACCATGCGTGCTGCCGGGGCGACAACCTGGTGCTGAGGAGCCCAACAAGGGACATGAGTGCCTTCCCGCATCCTGCAACCCAGACGGGCGGTGGGGAACAGAGAGCCGAGCCCCACGCCGCACACCGAGGGAGCGCTGTGCATGGCGCAATCATGAACTTGGGAAATGGGAAAACAGGTCCTGGAGGAGCACGGTTCTGAAGTTCCTGTTTCCTATCCAACACTTGGGACTGTTAATTGCCTATTCACACTGAGTACCTCCTTTCACACAACAACCTGTCTCCGTACAGCAGCTGGGGCCGACGTCCAATTCCACCCTGGGCAAAACGCTCTGCAGAGTGCGAATAACATTTTCTTATGGTGTGTCCAAAAAAACAAAAAAAGAATGGGAAGAAAAAAGGAGAACAACAATGATCTATACTCTGGGCTTCGGACTACACGGGTCACAGAGTGGGTTTATTGAGGAATTCTCTAGGAGGCTTCCTGGCAGCCCGGGGGGCAGGTAACCCCTTATCGGACACATGGGACTCACCACTTCCTGTTTGGACCCTTTGAGGCCCCCTACTGCCCTCAGAATAAAGAATAAATTCAAGCCACTTAATCTGGTCCAAGAGGCCTTTCATTATCCGAGCCCTCCTACCTCCCCACCCCAGGACACCAGACTCTCCTCTCCACGGTAGGCACCCGTCACATGAATTATTTCTAAAACCTTGAGCAAATCATGGTATTTCAAGCCATGGTATATGTCTCCCCTCTGCTTAGAACACCCTTCCCCAGCTTATCCACCTCTCACCCACTTACTAAAAAATAAATCTAAGTACCACTTCTTCCCAGAAGTCACCCGTGATTCTATTAACTGGGCCACCGGCCCCTCTGTGTGTCTCTCTACCTTGCAGACGCGTTTGCACTGCTCTGGAATTATTTGCTTGTCTAGATAAACAACTAGATGAGCAACACTTTGGAGGAAGATACCATGTCTGAGTTGTGATCCGAGCCCAGGCATAATGCAGATGCCCTATCAGTGCAGAAGGAACGAAGGACTAAAAAAACAACTGAGTAAATGCTAAGCAAAGCAAATCAGAAATTAAGCCGGACACATTCATTCATGCAGCAAAATGGTCATGTAACCTCTGGGACTGAGGTGAGCATCTGGGGTCCTGGGCAAGCTGGAATGGGAGGGAAGCAGCCCCTTGGCACTCGCTGGAAATCCAGCAAGTCCTGAGATGGAGACAACAGCCATAGCTAGTCCTTGGTGCAGGCTTGTGTCCTAGATCCAATGACAGTCTCCGTTTTACTCGCTAGCCCAGGGTCCCGCAGCGAGTGAGCAGGGAACCGGGATTCACACCCAGGCAACTTGAATCCAGAGTAACACACCCAACCTCAGAGTGCCTGTGTGGCTCAGTTGGTTAAGCAGCTTCCTTTAACTCAGGTCATGATCCCGGAGTCCTGGGATCGAGTCCCACATCAGAATTCTTGCTCAGCAGAGAGCCTGTTTCTCTCTCTCCCTCTGCCTGCTGCTCTCCCCACTTGTGCTCTCTAACTGTCAAATAAATAAATAAAATCTTAAAAAAAAAAAAAAAAGAAAGAAACTTATACCTAATCTACATGATAGCCTCCCAACATCGGTTTGCTCCTCATGGCTCCCTGGGTCTGGAAAGACTTGCCTCCCCTCCTTGCCTAGAATGATATGATGCTCGCTGAACTCAGTGTCTTGCACCTGCAAGGTCTGGGCTTCCTGTCACCCAAGAGACCAGACTGAGGGCTTCTGATGGAGGCCTTGAGAAAGAACACCTAAGGCAGGAGAACAGGCCAGGGTGACAAATGGAGGGGCAAGCAGGCATGCTGAGGGCAGGGAAGGGC
Organism: Spilogale gracilis; assembly: GCA_004023965.1. Lineage (NCBI taxonomy): Eukaryota > Metazoa > Chordata > Mammalia > Carnivora > Mephitidae > Spilogale > Spilogale gracilis. The sequence goes on along the minus strand of PITA01022566.1, from coordinate 27,917 downwards.
CCGAGAGGGAAGAGACGCACAGGCGGCCTGGAGTGCAGACTGCCTGGAACAGCAGGCTGGAGGCCAGTCAGCTGGGCATTTTAGAAAGTAAAGCTCCCAAACCATTTAGAACACTGTCTCCAGAGCTTCTCTGTATCTATCTGCATGGCATAAGTCCAGAGAAGATATCCGCTCAAATTGTTTATTGTTTCTCAGAGGAAATGTCACCTACGAGCTGTCAGCTTATGCCTCAGAAAAGCCTGAACTAAAATTACCACAGAATCCGGAGACTCCCAGGCTCCTTGAGTATTCGAGCTGGGGTAGTAGAAGTCACACCTACCCAAGGCCTTGGGTTGAGTACTTGACGTGCATTCACCTCACCCCCACAGCAACCCTCCCTGTAAGAGTATCATCCCGATGTCCACCACAGAACAACCTCAGGAGAGGAAGAATCCATTAACTTGCCCAAGCCCCCACAGCTGGTGTCCAAGCAGAGGTCAAACCCATGTGGGTCTAAGCCTCATACTCAAGCCCTCTTGCCTCCACAAGAGTCAGCCTGTTGCCTATTTTTGTAAATGAAGTTTTATTGCAACACAGTCATGTTCACTCGCCCTGTGCCCACTCTCCTGCCATGAGGCCGAGTTGAACGCTTGCTGCAGAGACCATATGGGCCACAAAGCCTAAAATATTTAGATCCTGTAGACTTTTACAGGAAATTTTTATGACCCTTGCCTTCGACTTTGCTGCTTTGGAGAGATTTTACTTCAGCCTTCATTTCTTTTAAGATTATCAAAGTGATGTCCAGATACGTGAAGTGATTTGTTGATGGCCACACTAGCTCTCACCTCTTACTTCACTGTTTTTATTCAATAAATATTTGCTTTCTTCACTGTGCCTGTTCACTGGGTGGAAAAGGAATTGGTTCTATCCCCAAGGAATGAAAAATATAGTTGTAAAAACGGATGTATACACTAGAAAAAAATGTCTGAATGCACGTCGGTATATATGACACAGTGTCCCCACGAATCTCTCCAGGCTTGCCTCCTGCCGCCCTCCCCATCTCTCGCTACACTCTGGCCTGCCTTCTGTTTTCCAGCAGGTTCCTAATGACTGACCATGAGCCAGAGAAATTAGCCCTGGCATTAGAAGCCAGGGAATCAACTGGGTGTAGATAGGAAAGGAAAGTGCAAGCAGTCAGATAAGTGATTCCGGGGAGCCTGTGAACAGTATCAGGGTGACTAGATGACTCACAGGCACAGGCCCGAAGCCCACATCCCAAGTTAGGGATGAGACTCTCGTGCCACCGTCCCTAGAGAGATGATGCTTCAAGCTCCACTTGTTATAGGAAACTCGGGCCACACTTTCAGTAACAGACAGGGGGAATGCAGTAAACAACCTTCTCTTACTTGCTGGCAATTTCCAAGTGCCTTATCTACTATGAAAGGTTTGTCTGGGTTTCTTGCTGTGGAAAGCCTGAAAGTGTGTGTGAGGATCAGTTGGGTGACTGCATTAGCTAAGCCTGTTACCCAGGCCAGGACAAAACCACCTCCTGGAAATTAAAACTCATTTTGACAAGGTAGAAATACAAAGACAGCCGAGACAGAGGAGGGTCTTCCTCTCAGAGGGGCTGTAATCCAGTAGAGAAGAAAGGACAACACACACAAAGAAGAAACGTGATAGAATGTGCTGGCTTCCAAAGACACGGCTGGCGGATCAGCCCCAAGCTCTGAGGCCCCAAGTAACTTAACAATCTCCTCAGACCCTTGGCCTCGTTTCCAACCCGGGGGACATCTCATCTATGACATACGCCTGAGGATTATGAGATTATTGTCATTACTAACAGTTACTAACTGCTTTTGTTCAGCACTTCACACTTAACAATCATTGGGCACTTCGTGTTTTAATAAACAGCAAACACATTGCTGTGAGAATTAAATCTTTGTGGGGCTCCTAGGGGGCTCAGTCAGTTGAGCATATCTAACTCTTGATTTGGGCTCAGGTTGTGATCTCAGGGGTCGGGAGGTTGAGCCCTGCGTCCAGCGCCACGGTCAGTGAGGAGTCTGCTGGAATTCTCTCTCTCCCTCGCCCTCTGTCCCTCCCCCCACATTTATGTGCACCCTCTGCCCCTCCCCTCACATTTACGTGCATGTGCTCTCTCTCTAAATAAACAAATAAAACCTTTAAAAAAAAAGAATTAAATGTTTGTAACAACACCTCCCTCATGCTATTTTAACTATGGAGGACCATACGAGACAGACTTCCCATGAGTTCCCCTGTTTGACCTGAAGGACCTGGTGTCCAGGTACTGATGCACTTGGACTTTGGGGGAGGCTTGTTCTTCTAGAGGGAAATGGCAGAGATATTGACTTGTACAGAATCGTGGGCAAGTTACTTCTTGAATTTCAGTTTTCTCATTCATCAAATGGGATTATTACCATTTTGGTTATTGCACCTTCAGGGAAAGAGTTCCCAAATCCAAGCAGAGAAAATTTATAGGAGAGAAATAGGTTAATAATACCTCTTTACCAAAGGCCAGCTATTTGAAGTTAGACTAGAATCCATGATGTACGTTTTCACCTGTGGGAAGTTCCAGACCAAACAAAACATAATGCAGACCAGCTCACGGAAAGCTGAATTTTTTTCCTGCTGCATTTTTTATTTTTTTATTAACATATAATGCATTATTTGTTTCAGGGATACAGGTCTGTGATTCATTGTCTTATACAATTCACACTCACCATGGAAAACGGATTCTATAAGCCAGTTCCTTAAACTGACGATGGCTTGAAATTGGACCATGGTGAACGTATTGATGCCATGTTGATTGACAGATACTGCAAGTCAGGGCTCATTTGTGAAACTCAAAGCTTCTCCTCTTGGCCCTGCGTTTCTGTCTGCCACTACAACACGACTCATGGAATACTTCACTGCTGGTCACCAGAAGTCGGGGGCTTTCCAGCAAGTAATTCTCAGGCAGTCCTTACAGTTAGTGTGATTCTTTTTTCTTTGTTTGTTTAATTTTTATTGTGTTGTGTTAATCACCATAAAATACAACATTAGTTTTTGATGCAGTGTTCCAAGATGCATTGTTAACATGATTCTGACAGTCTCCCCGGAATTAGCGTCAGACCCCTGAGGGCTCAGTCCCACAAGCCTGCCCCCCCTTCAGATGCTAATGGCTAGTCCAGGCTATCACCTGGTCTTCTGACCCACTGCCCCCTACCCCTCCTCAGGGTCAATAATTTGCTACAGCAGCTCACAGAACTCAGGAAAATATTTTATTTACTAGATTAGGTGTTCATTACAAAGGACTAAAACTCATGGACATCCAGGTGGAAGATGCGTCGAGCAAAGCATGTGGGAAGGGGCACGGAGCTCCTCGCCCTCTCAGGACACACCACTCTCCCAGTACCCCCCATGTGTTCCCCAACTCATAAGCTCTCAGAAATCCCTTCACTTGGGGTCTTTATGGAGGCTTCATTTTGAAGGCATCATTGATTTGACTCATTAGCCATTGGTGATGGACTCAACCTTCAGCCCTTCTCCCTCCTCCCCAGAAGTTTGTGGAGGGGGGACCTGATCTGAAAGTTCCAGCTCTCTAATCATGGTCCTGTAGTCCTGGCAACCAGCGACCCTCGGAAGTGCTTTCCGAAACTCACCTCATTAACTTAAACTCAGGTGTGTTTGAAAGAGGCTTGTTATGAATAATGGAAGACATTCATTTTACATTTATTGCTCTATCATTTAGGAAATTACAAGGGTTTTTAAGAACTCTGTGCCACAATAGGATAAAGCCCAAATCCATATTTATCATAAACCACAGCAACATAGTTTGCTTTGTTGCTGTTATTCCCAGGGTTCTAGCTTACCAGCACCCCGCGGGCAAGGTGACCAGCTTGGTAGTGACCAGAGCGTGAGGGTCATGTTAGTTTCAAGAATTCCAGTCCCTGGGAATAGCATGAGTGGAGGGGAAGCTCTTTGTCAGGATGACTCAATTCTGTGGTACTTTAAATTTTAGAGCGTCCATTTTCCTTTGCTTCAGATAGGCGTTCTTTAAATTTTCTTCTATTCCAACACACCTGTCACAGGTAAGACACCTACCTCTGGGTGTCCTGGCCTCAGCCGGATTTCTAATCACCCTGCCTGTACCCATCCCTCTCCCTCCACTGAAGAAAGCACATTGGTGCCATGAGCGGGGTAGCACTTTCATAGGCATAATGTTGAGGCTACTCTCTCTTTACTGGGTAAACAATGTGCAAGCTCTACAACCTTGTTACTACCAAAATATTGGTTTTGATAAACCTCCCCAAGGAACCAAGATCTGGTTGTTACCCATCACCATACGGGCATAACAAGTTTGCCTCCTAACTTGTACTCAGTCTAGTCTCCTCATTTTTAACTCCCCAAAAGCTGCTCATAATGTTCTCTGAATTGACTTGGAGAAGGAGAAAAAGTCATCTCAGAGTTGGCATCTGTGATTTCACACTCAGGCTCTTTCCATAAGAAAGCAGTCATTTCCCTGGCTGTCCATCTAATAAACACATATAGGGCACCTGTCGTGTCCCCATCCCCCAACGACTGCCCGGGGCAGCCATCAGAAATGCTCATCTGATCCCCTTTCTTCTCTTCTTAAACCCTTCAATAACTCTCCATAGCCTGCAGAATTCATTTAAATTCGATCCTGACATACAGGGCTCTCAGAGTCCGGCACCAGCATACGTTCTCCAACAGCCCCTTTGTAGTTTCTGGAATGAAGCATGTGCTCTCGCAACTCTGGTAGAAAATAATGAAGGAACACACTCTCATGATTAAAATTTTCAACAACAAAAAATATGTGGAATGAAAATACTAAAGTGCCGCTGACCAGCAATTTCTACTCCCTTCCCAAAGGGAACTACATCACAATTTAGGTTCTGTCCTTAGAACCTTTAAAAAAATACACTTATGTACATACACACTACATATATGAACATATTGTTTTGATGTCAAAAAATAATTAATGGGATGGAACCACCTGTATTACAAACAAAATAACTTTGTTCTCACTTTATATCTTAGAGATCTTCCCCTATCTGTACATCTATAGATCTATTTCATTCTTCCCAAGAACTAAATTGATTTTTCATATTATGAATATATTAAATTATTTAATGAATTTCCACATGATTGGTATTGGGTTGTTAATTGCTTTTCATTGTTGTGAACAATTCTGCCAAGGAATATCCTCATACATATTAGTGTGCATGTATTTTGTTCTCAAGAACAAAAATTTTGAACTGGCATTTCTGGGCTAAAGGGTATGTTCATTAAAATTATAATAGGAACTACCAAAATGCCTTCCATAAAGACAGCCAGTTTATAATTCCAACGACAGTATATGACCATTCTTATGTCCTCACAATCCGTCCAATCCTGGACTGGCTCACTTTCTAAAGTTTGTTGATCTGATAGGTTTTCAAATAGATATCATGGAAATTTATATTTCCCTGGCTATTAAGAGAGGGTATGCAACTTTTCAGATATATATTGGCAGTCTTTATTTTGTTTTCCATGAGTTACTTGTTTGCATTCTTTGTTTTTCTACTGGGTTGTCTTACCGATTTGTAAGAGTTCTTTATATGTTAGGAAGAATAATCTTGTGTCTATTAGGGATATTTATTCATCACCTCTATACTTCTTAAGCAGAAAGCTTGACTGAGCAAAGCATCTCTAATGGATATAGGATTATTTCATGTAATGTATAAAGAATCTCTGCAAAGACATCTATGCCCATATTATTTATCCCGTAATAGGTGCCACTGTGGCCTCTTCCTCAGCCTGTGATGGACTCACAAAACAAGCATGACCTTCTATGTCCTCGATCCTGAACATGGCCCTTGAAGCTATGTCAATGCAATGATCCAGGTAGCTAATCTGAATAAAACAGAATGGTCCCAAGGGCCTAAACCTATTTGCCATATCAGCTGTGCAACACACATGATATATGGTAAGGATGGCTTTGTCCGAAGAAGCATCACTGCTCAGTCCTTGATCTCTAGGTAAATATTCCAGAGCTCTCCCTAGGTCCAAACACCAAGAGAACAATCCCATTTCTGCTGTCTGTCTGATGGATGTGAAACAGGAGAAAGTACAAGACTCCTTGCTCAATCCTTACTGTTTTGTTTTGTTTTTTTAAGATTTATTTATTTTGGAGAGAGAAAGAGAGAGAGTTTGAGGGAAGGGGCAGAGGGAGAGGGAGAGAGAATCTCAAGCAGATTCCCTGCTTAGTGAGGAGCCCAGCGTGGGGCTTGATCCCAGGACCCTGAGATCATGACCTGGGTCGAACCCAAGAGTCGGCTGCTTAGCCAACTGAGCCATCCATGTGCCCTTGCTCAATCCTCAGTCTTGAGGTGAGGGTCAAATGGGCTCTCTTTTGGTGCGGCTACACAAGTATTATGTTCCTGCTCTAATATTTAGCTTGTCCTCAACATCCCTCCTGGACCAGTTGGGTCAATTCATCTTTAATTGTCAAACAAAAGCAATGACCTCTCTCTTCTTTTTGAATAGATAGAGGATTTATCAAATGGAATCTTCTTGATACAAATAATAACGTCATAGGCATGTAACTGGTTGTTCTAACTCTCCTCCAACTGTCCTACAGGCCATCAACACTACAGGTGCCAGAAATCATTCACCTCAGGAAAAACAAGAATTCTTTGGTGGGGGGCCTCTCCATTTCTCATTTGAGTTACAGCCCTCTTCCCTGGCTTAAGAACCCCAAAGAGCCCTTCATGTGCTCTGTTCTTAACCATTACCATTCAATGAGCACTGTTCTATCAGCTCTGTTCATGGCCCCTTGGCTAGTACAGCTGGCCCAAACACCAGAAGGCTGAGTCTCTCTTAGCCTTGAGCAATGTCTCCAAAGTTAAGGAATTAGGGGATGAAGGAGGAGTGGCTCATGTCAGAGTTTACACACAAGGGACACACTGTGAGGCTGACAACTCGTTTCTTTTGCTTCCTGGGGAAAAGAAGAAGTAACAACACCCCTCAGAGAACATGACAGTTGTGCCTGTCAAAAGATGAGTGGATAAAGAAAATCCGGTATGGGATATCAGACGTGAGAAAGAAGGAAATCCTACCATTTGAGACAATATGGATGGACCTTAAGGCCATTATGCAAAGTGAGATAACTTAGAGAAACAAAAATCCTATATGATATCACTAAAAAAGCTGAATTCATAAAAACAGAGAGAAGAATGGTGGTTGCCAGGGACTTGGAGGTGGTAAATAGGAGAGATGTTGTTTAAAGGTCCAAACTTACAAAGAATAGATAAATTCTGTATATTAAATGCACAATACAATGATTACAGACAATGATACTGTATTACAAACATCAAACCTGCTAAGAGACTAGATCTTAATTATTCCCACAACAAAAAAGAAGTGATGATTACGTGATGTGAGAGGGGTGAAAACGAAGTCTGCAATTGCAATCATGTTGCGATATGTAAACGTGTCCCATCAACATGTTGTACACCTGCAACTTACATGGCTATATGTCAAATATATTTCAAATTTTCAAAAAGGAAATATCTAGGGCCTTGATCTCTTTCTTCCCAGTGGCTCCTTTACCCCTGGGCAAGTAGATCCACCTTTTCTAAAGCACCAACCAATATATCAAACGGTCTCCCCAGGGAGCAGCCTTTCCAGGTGACAACGCTCATCTTACACCCTTTTCCAAGGATGAAAAGTAGCCGCTAATCTTGCGTTTGTATTATCTTCAAAGTCATCTGAGTAACTGTTCTGCTCCATGTCTGCTAGGTCACCCACCAAAACAAGGAAGCTGCAATTTGCAAATAGCAATTTCTTAAAGACCTGACTATCACCCCATTCCAGCAATTTCTACAAAGGGAATGCATTGCTTCTTTAACAAGAAAAAGGTTTAGTTTTTTATTAAGATATAATCTCTATCATATGGGTTCCTCCTAGTTTACTTGTGGAGAGTATCATGACCAAAAAAGGACAATCCAACAACTAAAAGTAATAAAAAAATTATTTACCTATATTTGTCAAAAAGCATGAATGGGATCCAAATACAGACCAGATTGACTAAAAAAAAAAACAAAAACAAAAACAAAAAAACACAAAAAAACAAACAACAACAACAACAACAAAAAGAAACACCTTTCTTTCCACTCCTAGCCACTCCTGGCCCAACACTGGTGTTTTCTCTCTCTCTCTCTCTCTCTCTCTCTCTCTCTCTCTCTCTCTCTCTCTCTTCTTTCCCCAAACCAAAATCTGCTTTCCTGACTCTCCAATCAGGAAAAAAAAAATCAAGAATTGAGAAGAAAAGTACAGAATTTATTTCAGTGGCCTGGGGAGGACTGAAAACACTGTGACTATAGATGTGCGATCTCAGGGGCCATCCTGTCCATCCCAGGAAAGCCACCACACAATGCCGCACTTAGACTGAAGTTCAGAGCTGCCCCTGCTGGAGCAGGTGGAGAGTGGGATTGTCTGATGGAAACGCACAGGAAGTATAAATGTTACATTGTTCTCATCCTGTGAGTACAGCACAATGGGGGACTCCATTCAGAACTCCATCTGTCAAGGCGATGAAAACCTTCTTCTCCCTTTTGTGTAGTATGGGGGCCAATCTGAGCTTTCTGGTGAAAAAGAGAGTTAGAAAAATATGCAGATCTCTCATTGATATGGACGCAGCCAACATTTTGTACTTGTTGGATTATGTTAGAGGAAAGGGTTGCTTTCCATGAAAAATGACTAAATCCTTAAAGACTTCCCTTTGAGCAGGTGGGATTAGTTATCAGAGCCTATTGTAAGACGCCAACTTGGGAAACACAGAAGATCACTAAAACCTAAGGAAGAAGAATCATCCTAGGCCAGCACTGAGAGTTACCACCAGTGCTCTCTCTAACGAGGGGCTATAGATTGGTACCAGTGTTTATGCATCTTTCTGCTTCATTTCTCACAAGTGTGCACAGTAAATAATTTTTATTCCAGAATGAGGCTCCCATCATTTTTCACAAATCCTTCCCATGCATTATTTTAGAGCAACGGGCACACACTTCGTCTTACTAAGTGGCATCTGTTCTAAAACTTCTCCACTTTGCCCCTTCCCCTCTGGCCACTCAGTCTCTCTCAAATAAATAAATCTTTAAGAAAAAAGAAAAGAAAAAGAACAACAATAATAATGACCCCATTTTGCAGTTAAGAACTTGGAGATAGAAATCCAAAGACGTGAAATGACTTACCCAAACTATCCAGCTCCTGAACAAAATATCCAGAGTCAGAACTAAACCTTCAATCTCCCAACTCCGGTTACCTTCAGTCCATAGGGAGGCCAGCTCCCTCCAGCAGGCCCGAATGAGAGTCCCTTTCTGCCATGCCAAAACACAGCACATGGTATCTCCTTGCACCAAACTCCCTTTCTCCTGCTCCTCTCCCTCACAAGGTGACCTCTGACAGGATCCCAGGGTAGAATGCTAACCTGTGTCTGAAAAGGCACTTCTTGGCAAACAACAAATGCACAAATGTACAAGAACAGGAAGAAGCTAGAAGGTAAAATCACACACACACACACACACACACACACACACACACACACAGAAGGTAAAATCACTCTAAAACAAAAGTCAGCAAACTAAGTTTCCTGAGCCAAATCTGGCCAACCTCCTGTTTCTATAAATAAAGTTTTATTGGAACATAGCCCTGCCTCTTCCTTCATGGATTGTTTTTGCACATAACAGAGTTGAGTAGCTACAGCAGAGACCAACTGACTTGAGAAGCTGAACATTTTACTATCTAGTTCTTTACAGAAAAAAATTTGCTGACCCCTGATATATAAAAATAAGCATACCTTCCCCTCCTGGTGACGCTCATCAACAGTGACCACCCGCCCATCCCAAAACCCTCACAAGCCTCAGAGGTGGCCCCCGAAGGCCACGGGTCCATGTGGTTGCTCCCTCCAGCTCCAGCAGGTGCAAAACGGGAGATATAACCACAGCCAGATCCTCTCTCAAATGCTAACACTCAGACAATGGCCGTGCATTTAATGTTTGTGCTTTTCTCCTTTTTTTCTTTTTAATAAGAGAAAAACACAAGCCGCTAAGATACAAGTAAAGGTCAATGAGACAGTTAAGAGAGAGTGACAGGGCGAGTTATGAGAGAGATGCTGTCAGAGTATTTGTGGGATTCCGACCAATCACACCGCGGGGATAAGGAACAACGGCACATCTGAAGAGTCAGAAAAGGTCAGGGAAGACTAGGTGGATGATATTAAAAGGAAATAAGGAAAATTGGAAAAGGCAAAGTATTTGTAAGTGAGGGCAGGAGAGACAGATGGACTGTCACGGAGGGTAAATTGCTCTGAGAAAGGATGAGAAATGTGCCAAAAACCAAGAGAAAATCAAATCTTCGACCCACCACACGAGGTGGGGAGAGGAATAATAAAGACAAGTCTGCAAGCAAAATGATGTACAAATGGTATTTTTTCCAGAAATAGACTAATAAAATGCAGATGAAACCCATCAAATTGAAAAATGCTTTTCATCACTTGAAACACAGCACACAGTGCTGAAAAGCGTACAGCCGAAGAAGCCAGATAGGAAGGCCTTTCCATTCTGGTGCCATCGCTTACTAGCACCCTTATCAAAATTAATTTCTTAAAGAAAAATTCTGTAAGTGATCTGCTTACCTCGCTTGGCTCACTACAGACACCAGAATCTTGACTGATCCTGGCATTTAATCAGGACGACCATTCAAAATAACTAACGACAGCTATGCCCTTGGCCAATCAAAACAGAGACCTGCTGGTAAGCCCCACGGATGTGTACCAGCAGAGTACTAACCTTAGTCCACAGGGCCATGTCTTGGTGAGGAACCACTGGATCCTCACTCTGAAATGAGGATGACTGACTTTCCATGTGTCGTAAACAACCAAGAAGACACAACGTTGATACCAGCCCATGCTTCCCTCTCAGGAAGGGCTGGTGATTATTCTCAGTGCTGGCCCAGGCTTGATCCTCATTCCTTCGGGTTTTGAAGACCTTCACCATCATTTCCCAAGATGGCTTCTCACTGCACACCCTAATCACTGATCCCACCTGCTCCAAGAGAAGTCTTGAAGGATTTAGCCATATTTAATAGACTTTTAGGAAAGGCACACCTTTCCTCTAATGTCATCCAACAAGCACAGAATGTTGGTTGGGTGGATTCCTATCCACGAGAAATCATCTTTCTCTGACTCTTTTTCAACAGTGCCCACACTGAGATGAAAGGACAAGGTTTTCATCTCTTTGAATGGAAAGAGACACTTGCTTATTGAGAAATGAGCTGAAATGGATAGGTCTACCATTTAATCCTTTTAGTCCCAGTTTCCACACTGAAGAATGATTGTAACAGAATGAAGAAATTGTTTTAGCAGCTGGTACATGTCTGAGACAAGATGAGAACAGGAGATACATGTTTGAGGTTAAAGTTTCTGACTGAAAAACTTTCTTCTACCCATCGAACAGAGAAACCCTGTATCTCTCACCTTATCAGTGAGTGGGGGGGGAAACAAATCCAGTGAAACTAGAATTTGGGTTTCAGTTAATGTACCAAAGTGGAAAAAACAGAAACAAAAACATCTGAAAGCATTGTCCAGAGGCCCAGCTGTCAATCTTCTTCTAGTGGTAACTGGTCATGTGCCCTTCAGCTGACCATGTGCTTCCTCTGGGCCACAGTTTTCCCATCTGCCAAATGAAAAACTCAAATGTAGAACAATATTTTTTCTGAGGCTCCAGTGAGATGCTTCAGGGGCCACAGAGGATAAAGCTGGACATTGGGGATGTCATCCTCTCCCGTTGGCAGCGCATCTCTACCTGAACAATTTGCCATAATCTGTTTTATAATATTTGGTCATCTAACATTTTATTTGAAAGAAGGTATGCATTATTAGGGAGCTAAAAAGTGGTTAAAATTTTAATATCTTATGTTTCTACACTAAGATAAATTTTTTAATCATTTTAAAAAATTGTCAAATAAAAATGTAATACTTGAGGCTAAAATCAAAAGGCAGCATGAAAAATACAGAAGATTATTGTATGGTACTTACTACTAAATAACTCAATACTCAAATGTGGTATTTAGTAGCAAATCATGGAAATAATAGGCTTTTTTTCTCTCCACTTCAAAATGGAAATGGATACCTGAGATGATGATCAGATTAATACTATTTGTAATAAATTGCCTGTGTACCATGTCTTTTTGGAAATGTTATTTTGAAGTCCATGTTACCTCACATTTCCTGTCAGAGAGAGTGCATAAGTAGGGGGAGGGCCAGAAGGAGAGAGAGAATCACAAGCAGACTCCATGTTGAGATCAGAACCCGACATAAGGCTTGATCTCCCAACACTGTGATCATGACCTGAGCTGATATCAAGAGTCAGACACCCAACAGACTGAGCCACCCAGGCACTCCTCATCTTCCTGTCTTTAAGACTAGACCCATTCACCAGAAAGCACACAGCTTGCCTGAAAAAGGCAGAGTATTCAGTTCCTATTGCTGCCATGGGAAACTAGCACCAATTTAGTGTCTTGAAACAATGAAGATTTATTACCCTACTGTTCTGGAAACCCAAAGTCTGAAAAGAATCTTGTTTGGCTAAAATCAAAGTGTTGGCAGAGCTGTGTTTTCTCCTGGAAGCTTTAGGAGAGAATTTGTTCTTTTGTCTTTCTGGTTTCTAGAGGCTGCCTGGCTCAGCGCCCACCACCCCTTCCACCTTCATCAGGAACAATGGCCCTTGGACTCTCTCACATAATTTCCTCTGCCCTAACTCTCCTGCCTCCCTCTTCCCCATATATGGACACTTGTGATTACATTGTGCTCCCCCAGATCATCCAGAATCATCTGCCCATCCAAAAGCAGCTGATCAGCAGCCTGAATTCTGTTTGCAAACTCAAGCTCCCCTCGCCGTACCCCATAACATATTCACAGTTTCTGGAAATCAGCACATCTCTGGGGGTAGAAAGGAGAACACTATTCTGCCTACCACCAGCACTACCACAGTTTCTCGGGACAGCAGGTGGGTGGGAAATGATGGAGTCAGGGAGGGTCATTACCAAGACATCTGTTGATACCAGCACTAATGTCAGAGTAGAAGAATGAACAAAAAGTATCAGGAGACCAAAGCAAAAGTAGAGCACTTTTGCAAGCTGGCATCAGAGCTGGACGTATTTATCCAAGGTGAGGATGGAGGGAAGAAGTCAGGTCAGTGGGCAGGAGACCACATGACTCAACAGAGGTGCAGACAGCAGATCAGGAGGAAACAGGATTGCTGTGGGAAACCTTTCAAGAACCCCAACTATGATCACCAACGACTGCCTTTTATTGAGTGCTTATCACTTGCCAAATATAGTGAGCCCTTCACAATCACTCTGATTCAATCCTTTTAACAACCCTATGAGATAAGTGGTGTTGACCCCCATTTCAAAGATGAGAAACTAAAGCTAAGAGACAGGAAGTGACTTGGCCAAGAGCACTCAAGTTTTCAGCCTGGGATTCTAAGCCAGGCTAGACTGCCAACAAGGCTGAAAAAACCTGCCAGTCACCCTGCCACACGTGGCCTTGACAACGGAAATGAGATGGTTTGCCAGATCAGGATGGGGGAGGGGGGTCACGTGGGAGCGGTCTTCCAACAATTTTGCTACTCAGTAACTTTGCGTTTTTAATCTCAAATGAGTTTGTGGAATCAGAATTAAATCTAAAATAACCTTCAAACATTTCCAACTTGGAGGTTCTTACTTGAAGCAGTTTTGACCACACTTTGTAGCATCCAACCATTGAAAAACTGTAGGAGCTACCATAGGTCACAAGTTTGGATAATATTTTCCCAACTGACAGGCAGTTTGCAAGTGTTCGTTACACTTGCCTTTCAAAAGTACTGGCCTAGAAATGTTTGGTGTTAGAATCCTGTCCAGCACTATGAGGCCACAGACAAAGCCTTCCCCTCCAGGTCTTCACCCCTCCTCTCTGCTCACTTCTCTTTCACCCCCGAAGCTGTCTATCCTCCCCTCCAGGTCTCTGAACATGAGGCCAAGTATTCAACTCACTTTAGCTTCGAGGGGAAAAAGAGCCAATAATTTAATTTTGTTTTCTGGAGTTTGCTGCATGAATTCAAATTGTCATCGATTTATCTCTAGCAGAAAATTCACCCACAGAATGCTTTGACATTTGAGGCCAAAGCAGCCTTCCTTCTAATCTCAAGTGCCATAGAAAGTGCCCTCCAAGACTGAGTGGTGGGGCCCTCCATCCACACAGCCCCATTCAGCCTCTGACATTATCTGTCCTTGAGGTGTCGCCTTTGATACACAGGCGTGTGGTTAGTACGGTAAGAATCCTGGCCCGCCAAGCAGACGAGGTGTTTCCCCAAAGGGCACACCCCACATACCTGGCCAGTGACACTAGTCAAGTCAGAGAAGGTAGAGACAGCATGCAAAGAGAGATAGCTTTCCAAAATAAAGCCAGATCATGTGACTCCCCTTCAATTCTTCAGGGATCCTCTGTCACTTGTGAGACTCATTCCAAACTACTTAGCAAACACAAAGGCTCTTCATGCTCTGGCCTCTTGAGGATCCTTGCAGCCTTGTATCCAGGCTGTTCTCCAACCTACAGACATCCTATACTCTGATCTCATCCAGCTACACAGTTTTCGAGGGCACCATGTCTTTAAGGGATTCACACATGCTATTTCTTCTGCCTGGAAAGCCAATTTTTCATCTCAACTTCCATCCTGTTGACTGAAGTAAGTCTTGTGAAGCCTTTAAAACCCCAGTCAGATGCGACCTCATCCATCCAGCCATCTGTTTGCCTACTGCTGCCATAACAGTTGTGTCAGATACACATCTTCACACAAGTATGTGTAACGCAGAGGAGAGGCGGCATCACTTCTTGCCACAGCTGTTCCAGCTTCCTTTTGCCATCCCTGACCCAACACCTGGGCTGACTCTCTCTCCCTCTGTGATCTGCACTCATAGGAATATATACATCTACGGAGGCCAGAGCAGAGTATCTGATTGATGGACTGAATGGAACCACACTCAAATCCCACTATTGCCCCTTATTCATTATTTTATCTTGTGTAAGTTACTATTCTGATCCCCATTTTTTTCTCTTCTGCAAAACAGGGATATTAATATCTACCTTATAGAAATTTTATAGACATTAATTGAAATATGGGCACCAGGGTGGCTCAGTTAGTTAAGCGTCCGACTTGATTTCAGCTCAGGTCATGATCTCATGGGTAGCTAAATCGAGTCCAGCATCGGGCTCCCCACTCAGTGGGGAGTCTGCTAGAGATTCTCTCTCCTCTCCTTCTGCCCCTCCCCCAACTTGCAGCCACAAGTGTCCTCTCTCAAAATAAATAAATTTTTTTAAAAAGAAATTAATTGAAATAACTTACATAAAGTAACTAACAATGCCTGGCACATAGTAGGCACTCAACAAATGGTATTATATGCTCTGTCTGTAACAACTTCCAAGTTCACATTTTACTAAAAAAGGAAATCTCTGTATGTCATGCTCCAAACTTAGTCTCCTTGAAGTGCAGCTAAAAGTAGTGAAGATATTTACCCAGGAAGAAGTAGGTGAGTGAGTGCAGACTGGTCCTGGATGAGTGGTCCTTAACTGTCTCTATTTTGGGAAGAGCAGTTCAAAATGTCACAGCTATGAAAGCACCCAGAGATCATCCATCCAACCACCCAACATCGTCCTCTTCAAAAAGGAATCAAAGACCCAGGGGCACCACGGAGAAACTTTACTGAGTCTGGATGGAAGCTTCAAAGGGCAACAGTAGAAAGTAATTAAGAGAAGTGAGCTGCCTCAACATGGTCTGGTAGCAGGTGAGGCATAAATAATACATAAAAAAAATAAAGAAGATTAATACTTTTCTTCTTCAACAGCACCAGACACTGCTTGAAGCTGATAAACCAGAAGCCAAGTAAAAAACGCCTGGAAGATGAGTTGCGGATACCAGCCCACCTTCAATCATAAAACGGAGTCAATGTTTGATAGAAAACAGTCTTTGAAGAAAGAGTATTAGTGACAAAATGTGTCTTATTTAAAAGCAGAAAACTGGGAATTAAAGTGCCCTCTTACTTGGTGAAGAATGGCTTTTGTAGAAAAGCATGGGTGTAGAAAGTCATTTGACTGTAAGTTACTGCAAAAAAATATCCCCCCAAAGTGCTCCCATTATTTCTAAGAGGATCAATGTTCCCACTGAGGCTAGCATTTTGACACTTAGATGATATTACTGATGAGACATTCATCAATTTAGCAAATATTTACCGAGTACCTATTAAGTATCAATCACTGTCTAGACATTAGGAATATACTAGTAAATATCATCAAACCAAGATTCTGATGAGGATGGGAGGCAGTAAACAAACAAAGAAACAGGTTAATTTTTAGGAAATGACCTGTGCTACATGGGAAATAAATCAGGGTGAAGAGGAGAAGATAAAGGAAGACCTCTCTGCCAAGGTGACAGCTACATTCAATGACAATGGGGTAAACACGTAAAAATCTGAGGACAGTGTTCTAAGTAGAGGGAAATTCAAGTTCAAAAGTCCTAAGGAAGGGGCCATGGTGTTGTTCAAAGAACAGAAGGCAACCAAGTGTGGCTGAAGGAGAAAGAGCAGACTGGAATGTAAAAGGAGAAGAGGTCAGAAAAGGAGAAAGAAGGAAAATAGTGTCCAGACCAGTAGGCCAGAAAAGGGAGTTTGAATCTTATCCCACATGCCAGGGGAAGTCATTTGAGGATTTAAGCATGGAAGTGAAATGATCTGATTTGTGTTTTCAACATCAGTTTTAAAATCTCCAGTACAATGGCAGTCAATCTTTAAGACAGGTAATCTTAGAGAAGGAGCCTGATGCCAGGAAGCAGCAGAGCTTTCCCCTGAGCTAGGCTAAAACATCAGTTTAGAGAAAATGCACATGTAACTCAAATAAACCCCAGGCCCACATAGCCCCATGTCAGTGTGATTCATTCATTTGTTTGCTCATTCAACAAATATTTATTGCAAACTCTGTTCTAAGTAATGGGCATACAGAAGTAAATGAGGAGGAAGAGGAGGAGGTGGAGGAAGAGGAGGAGGAGAAAGAAAAGAAGAGAAATGAAGGATCTTCTAAAGGATCTTACATTTTAAGAGCAAGACAAGCAATAAAATAAACATAAATATTTAAACTTAGCCAAGAAGAATTATGAAAAAATATAAATGAGGTGAGGGACTAAAGAATAGCTGGAAATGATATTCTGGATTTCCCAATTTTCAGAGGGAAGGTCCCTCTGAGGGACCGAGATTTGAACACAGTTACAGAAGCCATGCAGATATCTAGGGAAGAACATTCCAAGGAAGGGAGTAACAACACAGAAGCTCTGTGTCTAACAAGCAACAAAGAGGCCAGAGAGGCTGAAACAGAGTGTAGTGGGGAAGGGTAGTTAGAAGATGTGGTCCAAGAGCATCTGCATTTATAGAAAAGACATATTTCTCACCATTGCTCTGCAGGGTCAACTTTGTCATAAACCAAGTGTCTACAGATGGCATGGGTCCCCTTGGGCACCCTCTATTCTCTCTTCTTGGTCTATTTATCTCACCTTGTGTCAATTCCACTATATCAGTCTAGATACAATCAGGAGACAGAAATCATGCCATAGTTAGGATAGGGAAATTCTAACATTAATAATTATTAATTAGTAACAAGTGGTTAACTACTGAAAGAATTCAAAGAGAACTCTACAGAGGACAGAAATAGAAAGGGAGTTACTACCCCTAGAGCTGAGAAAAAGAGGTTTTCCCACCAATGCTGAAAGTTGGACCCCTAGTTACCCTAGAACTTGTGAATTGACTTGTGACATATAGTAGGGTGTACTGAGAGCCCATATGAGATTTATGGTCATGAAATTCATGTAAGAATGAGTACAGTTCCAAAGTTTGTTAAGCTGCATTCCACTCCTTGGGTGTAGATACACTGTAGGAGGAGAGATTTAACCTGGGGCAGTGTTTTTCTAGTTGAGGAGGACAGAGACAAATGGGAGCAAGAAAGATGAAGATTGGGACATCTGGGTGGCTCACTCATTAAGCATCTGCCTTCGGCTCAGATCATAATCCCAGGGTCCTGGGATCGAGCCCCACATTGGGCTCCCTGCTCAGTGGGAAGCCTGCTTCTCCTTCTTCCTCACCCACTCCCCATTTCTTGTGTGCCCTTTTTATATGTGTCTCTCTCTGTCAAATAAATAAATAAAATCTTTTTTTAAAAAAGGTGAAGATTTATGCCAAGGGTTGAAATGATGGACCATGAAGTTTAAGTTGGGTAAGGGAAAAACTGAGCATATGACAGGGATATTTAATAGACAGTGAAAAGTACTGAGGTCTCTGGATTGAAGGTCCAGAGTCAAAGAGCTATAAGAGTCAGGTACTTGAGGGAGTGAGCTACAACTACATAAGATGTGGTCTGGAAGCATAATGCTTGAAATCGAGTTATTGTCATGACAAGGTCTTAGTGCAGTACTATTCTATAGAGCTTTTTGTCATGAGGGAAATGTTCTATATCTGTGTGGTCCAATGTGGTAGCTGCTAGCTACAAATGCCTGTTGGACCCTTGAAATGTGGCTAGTTCTACTGAGGCTCTAATTTTTTTATTTTATTTCACTGAATTCAAATGAAATAATCACCTGTGGCTAGTAGGTACAGTATTGGACAGTGTGGGTCTAACACATGACCACAGGATTGCGGCCGAGTGTAATGAAGGAAAAAAATCAATGGAGATGAGATGGTCAAGGAACTTGGAGACCAGCAAGATGAATGAGTCACACATATGGATTTTTACAGTGTCCAGAATGATGGCAGGACTAGGGATGGAAAGAAAGATACAAAACCAGGTTCTTTGATTTTCAGCGAATGAGTTTAACCATAAGGACTGAAGAAAGCTGCAACAAGAAAGGGTACTGGGTGGTATGGTCTGAAGGATCTGGCTTCTTTAAGAATGAGGAAGGAACAGTGATCTGGAAGTGTTGATGAGGAGCAGAAAGGACACCTATCTCCACCTGTAGTCATAGGTGGGAAGTGAGGAAAAGAAACAGCCACCACATGAGAGCCTATAGGGGAATCAGTGGCTTCAAGGAAGAATCAGTTTTCAGATACAGCAAGAAGAAGGAAATTTCCAAATAGAGTTTGAGAACACTGGGAATTTTGCTAATGACTAACCCATGAGTTCCCAAGGGAAGAGTGGAAGGGTCTGAGAGGTTAAGACGGGTAGTGTATTGGGTCAAATTGGGAAATGTACAGACCCACATAGGAATGAGTCTAGGTGCCAATGGATCACTTGAAAAGCTTGGAAATCTTACCAGTTATGGAGTAAACACAGAAAAAGGTATGATACAATTGGCTTTGTGGTCACTTAAAGCAGTAGTTTTCTTTCTTTCTTTTTTTTTTTTTAACAAAACTCACAATAAGAAACATCTAATATAAGGGGTGCTTAGGTGGCTCAGTCATTGAACTTCTGCCTTATGCTCAGGTCATGATCCCAGGGTCCTGGGATCAAGCCCCATGTTGGGCTCGCTGCTCGGCTTCTCCCTCTCCCCATCCCACACCCCCAGCTTCTGTTCCCTCTCTTGCTCTCTCTTTCTCTGTCAAATAAATAAATAAAATCTTTTTTTTAAGATTTTATTTATTTATTTGACAGAGAGAAATACAGCTAGAGAAAGAGCACAAGCAGGGGGAGTGAGAGAGGGAGAAGCAGGCTTCCTGCAGAGCAGGGAGCCCAATGTGGGACTCGATCCTCGGACTCCGGGATCATGACTTGAGCCAAAGGCAGTTGCTTAACCAACTGAGCCACCCAAGCGCCCCTAAATAAAATCTTTTTAAAAAATCTCATATAATAAATATAAGAATATAATAATATAAGAAGTACTACACTCATTGACACATAGTGAGATGAAGACTAACAAATGATGTCTGCCTTTACAGTCTGCCACATAGTCCGTTTATATTCTGGTCTATTCTTTTTCATTAAAAATACAACACGCTGGTCACAAGCCATTAAACTGATTTCATGACCCTAAAATATGCAAGATACTGGCTTACAGGGAGGTAGAGAATTGGGTCTCGTTCTATTCTTCTTCTTGCAAATGGTTTCTTTGGAAGGGATCAGACAAGAAGTTCATATATAGGGTTAAAGGGTGAGACAGGGCGTTGTCTTAACAGACACATAAAGAGAAGAAAAGTCTTACCACGGTGTGACACTGTCTTTAAGGAAACACGGATCAGCAACCAAAAGCAATTCCAGTCTCTACATACATCTCTCGGGAAAAAATTCATGATCCTGGACCTACCAGACCTCTACAGAACATCCTACATGATAATAGGAAAACACACATTCTTCTCAGGTGCACCTGGTCCATTTTCTAGTGTAGACTATATGTTAGACCACAAATGAAGTCTTAGCAAATTCAAGATGATTGAAATCATGCTATGTATCTTCTCTGACCACAGTGGTGTGAAACTGGAAATCAACAATAGGAGTAAAACCACAAAATGCATAAATACATGGAAACGAGCAACAATCACTTTAAGCACCAATGGATCAAAGAGAAAATGAAGATAAAAACTGATAGATGCAATATTTTGCCTATTTTGTATATATAATTAAAGGAGGAAGAAACTGAACTTGGGTGTGTTCATAAGCAAAAAGTTCTCCATTAGCCACCATATTGATTCAGTATAGAGTATGGGAAGACTATTCTGGTGTTTTGTATCCATGCTTATATTTCCTATGACATTATATGTAACTTTCTAGTCCCTGGATAGAAATCTACTCTTTTAACCATAGGGCTGCCTGGGACCAAGTAGCCAGAAGGACAGAACCAAGCAGAAGAGACACCTGAGAATGTCCAAATGTACACACACTTGGCAAGAGGACTTGTACAATGTAGAGTTGCTTATGACTTAAGTGGAGTAACAGCAGATAATGGACTTTTGGTTTTGAGGCCTGGGAGCTCTGCAATGTTTAGAGGAGTTACATGATGTGTTTGCATTGATAATTGGATGGTTTCCAAAGGAGCTGAGCAAAATCAAACTTTTCACACACAAAAAAATCACATTATTCTCATCTGAAAGCCATGTTTTTCTAGCATTTTCTACCCTCGACAGAGACAAATGAAGAAAACAGAGTGGGAAAGGCAGGAAACCTAAAATTAAGCCCTTACAGAGTTTTATAATACCCTTCCACAAAAGGAGGATAAATATTGAGAAAAATCAAGGAAAGTTGTTGTAAAACAAGCTCCAATATCAACATCTAATGATGAACACAGAAGAAAGAAAAAGGGAGGAAAAATCAGTGCCAAAGCAGCCTTTTCTTTAAACTGTCCCAAAGCAAACACATTTCAAGTTGGAATTACTACAGCTGCTTGGAAACCAATGATTTTTTGCTCCATAGTGGGCAATGCCCCTTCTGTTCCTCTCACTAGCATTCTCAATTAATTAAGATAAAATTCTTTCCTTGACTTCTCATGTGAGAAGCAAAGAGCAAAAAGTCAGAAGCAGTGCCATGACTAACTTGCCTGCACTTTGAATTTTATGAAAAGATGCTAAGATTTTTTAAATTTTATTTTAATTCCAGTATAGTTAACCCACAGTGTTATATTAGTTTCTGGTGTACAATAGAGTGATTCAACAACTCCACACATCGCCTCGTGCTCATCACAAGTGTGCTGCTTCATCCCCAGCACCTACTTCACCCATCCCCCACCCACCTCCCCTCTGGTAACCATCTGTTTCAGGATTTCTCTCTCTCTTTTCTCCCTTTTCTCCTTTAGTGCAAATAGAAACCAAAACACGTCACAGCACCTTCTACCTACTCATGGTTGCCAAAAAACTGCAGGTCTAAAAATCACAGGAGATACTAACCTCTCCATGTAGGATTGATTAAGAATACATATATATGCTGGAGGAGCATCTGGGTGGCTCAGTTGGTTAGGTGTCCAGCTCTTGACTTCAGCTCAGGGTCGTGTGATGGAGCCCTGAGCCAGGCTCTGAGCTCAGCGAGGAGTCTGCTTGAGATCCTTCCTCCCTCTCCCTCTATCTCTCCCCATGCTCCTGTGCCATAAAGTAGATAGATAGATAATAGATAGATAGATGATAGATAGATAGATAGATAGATAGATAGATAGATAGATAGATAGACAGATAGATAGATAGAATCTTTAAAAAGAAAAAAAACATATGTATATATATATATGGGAAACTAAAGAACTCTATGGCATATAGAAATCAGACAACCCCTTGCCTAGACAATGAAAATTAACATCATCAGTGAGGGGCAGATGGACAGTGGGCAGCCTCAAGATGTGATGCCTTGAGAGAGACACGGGATCCTGTACACAGCATGCAAACCTGGGTGCACGATCTAACGGTGAAGAAACCTTGGATGAACCCCCAAGTAAGGAACTTTCTATTGAACACAGAAGCAGGATCATACTTTCAAAAATTTCACAAGTGACCAAGAATGGCTACAAAATGTTTGAAATTAAAGGAGACAAAAGAGATGTGACAGCAAAATGAAACACTTGATCCTACATACATTCCTGAGTGGAACAGAAGGGAGATGCATATAGGACATTATTGCATCAATTGGCAGAACTGGAATGTGCGGGGATGATTAGAGGAAAAGGACTGTATTGTTGTTGAATTCCTAAAGGTGTCATAGAAGGGAATGTTTCTATTCTGAGGAGAAAATGCATGTAGGGGTACAAAAGCATGATGTGCACAACCTAGTATCGAATGACTCTGAAAAAATTAAGTTTAAGAAATAGGGAGAGAGGTGCCTGGGCAGCTCAGTCATTAAGCATCTGCCTTCTGCTCAGGTCATGATCCTGGAGTCTCAGAATTGAGCCCCTGCTTGGTACTCTCTCTAGCTGTGTTTCTCTCTGTCAAATAAATAAATAAATCTTTTTTAAAAAAGAGAAAGGAATAGGGAGAAAAAATGAGAATTGCCCAAATTATAAAACAAATGGGGAGAAGGGGTCCAGGGTAGCACAGTCAGCTGAGCAGACTCTTGGTTTCAGCTCAGGTCATGATCTCAGGGTCATGGGATCAAGCCCCACATCAGGCTCCATGCTCAGCATAGAGTCTGCTTGGGATTCCACCTTCCTCTCCACTCATTCTCTCTCTCTCTCTCAAATTAAAATAAATAAATCTAAAAATAAAAAGTGGAGTAAGATGCTAACAATAAGCAATCTAGATAAAAGGGTATATTGGTGGTCTTTGTATGATTCTATTTTTTGGTGGCCTTTCTGTTATTGATTTCCAAATAAAATGGAGGGTTTTTTGCTTTTGGGTTTTTTTCATGAGTGCTTATAGAGTCTTGTTACTTCATTTACCCAGAACTTCACAAGCAAGAGCCTTGAGATGTTCTTTTAAGATGAACCAAAGCAACAACAGCCCAGGAAATTCCAGCATTAGTGGAATTTATTAAACATTAGAGAAAACAGCAAGAACCATGCTCTCTTCTGCCTCCTTTGTTAACCAAATGTCTTTATTAACCCAAACACTCAGGCACACATATGAAACAAGATGTCATCCTGTCCTTAGAGATTTTTTAATTGGCTCATTCCTCTATCCAAGCCTGCCAAGGGTATGCAATGACGGTCCCAAGTTACCTGAAAATGCTAAATTTCCTCATTCCAGCGCCACTTAGAAGGTGCCCAATCATCCCAGTTTGTCTGGGACTAAGGGATTTTCTGGGATGGGGACTCTCAGTGCTAACTCTGAGACAGTCCCCAACAGTCACTCCTTTATGGTGCCACATTCTGGCTCCAGATGAAAATCTGATTTCACTTCCATCATCTACAGCAGCTCTTTTTTTTCTGCCCCTCACTGATACAGATCTGGAACTCAGCCCTCTTTCTGTGGTGTTGCCCACTGTCTGCCTCAACGTGACAATGACCCTCTCAAGACATTCAAGGAAGTCGTAAACATGTTTGAGGATCTGAAGCAGTGAGAAGCTTCTTCTCACCGGGCTGTTCAACCCAAAGTCTTCCTGCTCCTTAGTGTCCATACCCTCTTCCCTCAGACTCCTTCTGATATACAAATCCTCTCATTTTATTAAGCAAAATGCTTACCTCTGTGACCAGTACTTCTGCATGGTCTAGAACATCTTAAGTGTCTCACTAAATGGAAGGTTAACTCTAGATTTTCCCTGTAGACCCCAAACCTGGGACAGTGGCTTTGAATTCCTGTGTTTACTTTCTCTCCATGCTTGTCTTCTCTCCATACCAAAAAATGTCCCATATCATGAGGAAATAAAATCCATTCTGTACAGTTTGAACTGTATGTATACTTTATTTTACTCTAATCCTTTCAAACTAGCAGTTCATGGCTGGTGTGTGTGGTAAGACTACAGCATCTTAAATATCCATGTGCCTAAATTGCCAAGCTCTCCCAATCTGTCGCCTCATTTTGTCCTTGAATCATCACCCACAAGACTGCATGGGCGTATGACATACATTTAGGAGATTCAAAACTTGACTCACTAGAAGCAAGAGCACCCTGTCTTTGGACTCTAATCCCGGAACTTCTGCCACCATTCTGCAGCCTCATGTTAATTCTTTATAAACAAAAATGTCCAATTAACCACAAAATGATTCCTTAGCCTATAGTATATCAGAGAGTTTAACTAAGAAGATGATAGAGAAGATCTGGGTAGATGAGATGAAATTCCTTTTGACCTTGTTGGGAACCACTGGTCTCGTAGGTGCAGAGAAGGGATACCCTATATGGGCCTTTACTTCCATAACATGGGCTAGTTAGGCCCTAGACAGCCAGCGGTTACTCTCTGCTACTCTAGAAGAGTGTTAGAGACTTTTAAGACAGGCTCTCTCTCCTTTTCAAAGCCCTCTAGGCTCTGCAGGCCCATCGGCCCCCTCGGTCTATCAGTCTCCTGGGGTCTCCCTTCTACCGTATTCCACTTTCTGTGCCTTGTGATAGCTTGAGCAATGTTGCACTTCCATTTTTCTCTTATTAAGCCACCCTGATTCCTTTCATGCTACTTTGTATCAATTACCCTTTATAGCTTGGCTTTAAGAGCCATTTACCCACCTCTAATCCTTTCATGTAACTGGGCGCCAGAGTCCCACTCAACACAAGATCCAATTTCACCTCTACTCCTTAAACAGGACTCTGCTATGCTTCATCCTAATGACTTCTGTCTTAACCTCTGGGCTTGCTTGGAAAGCAAGATAAATCGCTCTGGCACACTTCATCGCTATCTGAGTCCCCTTTTCAGGATCTAAGTTAGTGAACACGATGACCAAACAACGTGGCATTCTCAGCTCAGGGCTACATTTAGTAGAATCCCTCAGAACCAAGAGTTACCAGAGACACAGTTGAGTGTGAGCTAAGAGATAGACAAGGATTTAAGCCAAAATGATGTAACTGGGTGCTAGGTCTAAGGCAGAGCTCCTCATTCCAGCCCTGGTGACATATTTGGTTAGATATATACCACTGCGGGAGGATGCTTTGTGTACTGGAGAGTATGTATCAACAACTCCGTCCTCCAGCCAGTGGATTCCTCCACCCACTTCCCTCCAAGTTACAACACCCAAAATATCTCCATCTCCGTACTGCCAGATGTCCTCTGGAGTTGGGAGGGGAGAGGCAAAGGCATCCCCCTCTGAGAACCATTGGCGCGAGCTGTGAGCACAGGGTGGAAAAAAGAGAGACAAAATCTTAAAGTGAAGGTCAGACAGATGAGGAACAGAGAAGAAAGCAAGTTACAAGGCTGGGCCGAGGAAGAGTAAGAATTTTTACCATCATGAGGTGAGGGCTAGCACATGCTTACACCACCCAGGAGATGTCCTGGGTCACATGGTTTAAGGGATCAGATCTGGATGACCTCATATTTGCCTAAGCCTAGGGTACGCTGTTATTGATTTCCAACAGGTTAGCAGGGTTCACCAGGATATAGGCAGCAAGGTGGGCAACTACTCCACATGCTGCCTTTCAGAGAAACTGCGTATTAGTGGTTTAACCCAAGAGACTTGATTGTTTTCATATAACAGAAAGCCTAGAGGAAGACGATGCAGGGCTGGTGCAGCTGGTAAAGAAAGTCAACAAGCACCCGGGATCCCTCCAGTGGCTAGTCCCACTGCACTTGGTGTGTAGCTTTCCTTGTGGTTTTAACTGAGCTGAGCTCATTTCATGTTGTCTTTCAGTCAAACGATGAGAGAAGCATCTATCAAAACCAGGATTCTTACTTTTCAGGAGATTTATTTCTTCCTTCACATCTGAGGGAGAGCATTAGATCACAGCATCTCCTCTCCTGTGAGTCCAGATTGTTCCATGTAAGGCACACATGCTGGCTAGTTCATAACTGGGAGCTGTGATCATTGTCCTCTTTCATCAGAGATGGAGCTTGACAGTTTTTTATTTTTGATTGTGTTCCCAAACATGGGGAAAAAGGAATTGAGATAAAAATGGCTTTACTTTATCACCTTAATCACAGATTTCACCCATTATTATTCTTTTATTTTGCTGAGTTCGGAAACAATGAGTAGGAGAAGGACCACAGCAAAACGAGATCTTTGTTCTTGATGGACCACGCTATTCTCATACCACATCCAGTCTTGCCCACTGTCGTTCTCACTCTTGTCCAAGGTATGCCACACATTCATACACTTCTCTCTGCATCTACTATGTCATCCCTTGTTCCAAGTCTATCAGGTTCACTCATCCAGGCAACAGCAAACTGTTTCCACGGCTGCCTCTCTTCGCTTTAGCAAAACAACTCATTTTCTCACAACTAACAAGAGTGTCAGAAGTTTCTCCAAGCTTGTACGTTTCACTAGAGTCCATGTCTTTTCATAGTGGGAGCTGATGGTCTTATTTACTCAGATTATCCAGGTCAAAGAGAAGTCATCTAGTATTTCTGTGATGTATCCTCTACAGCTGCAGCTTGAGACAAGAATAGGAAGCTTCTGTTCTCTTCCTTGAGGGGAATGAGAATCTCAGCATTTTGATCTGCACAGTTTTCTGACTCTCTCAATTATTTATTCATCCCATCCTTTATTCATTCAGTGAAGATCTCTTGATATCATCTAGGAGTCAAAGAATGTGCTGGGATGAGAGATATCCTGTTGGAAAGGTTCTAGCTCACAGGGGCACCCTGGGGGATGATGACATGTATTAAACCACAAGAAGGACGTCAGGTAGAAAGAAGGCAATGCAGAAAATGAAAACAGGATGATGTTTTAAGTAGGTAGCTGTTCTGAATTGGGTAGCCAGGGAAGGCCCTTCTAAGGAGACACAATCTGAATGTCAAGGAAGGGTCAACTATGCAAAGGGCAGGGGACCAAAAAGCCAAAGATGGGATCAAACATGGTATGTTCAAGGCACAGAAAGGTCACTAAGGCTGGGGCATGGTGGGAAAGAAGGAGTGGAAGACGATGGGGAAAGAAATGTGGGCAGGGTCTCATCATGTAGGGCTTCGTAGGTCAGAGGAAGTAGATTATTCTAAGTTTAATGGATTTCCTTGGAGGCCCCTTCTTTCTTTTTTAAACAATGACCATGTATTTCTATTATAGTAAAAATAATAATAATGATAATAATAAAGCTTTCTTAAAGAAAGAGAGTTTATGGTGATCATGGGCTACAAAGTTCAAGGAGGGATCCTTTGTGAAATTTTTCCTGGGACCCAGAACCTCTCCTCTTGTTGGCTGTTACTGTCTTGTGCTCTCATCAGAGGGACTATGTTCAAGCCTGGAAACAGATGTTTTCATTCTGCTCTCCACATTCTTCTTCCTGAGTGACATCCTCCACGCTGGTGACAGCAGATGGCAACTCACATCGCGACCGCAGCATTGCCGTCTGTCTGTCTTCCATAGCGATTTGTGAGCCTCAGAAGCTGG
>PITA01022565.1:0-30089 GCA_004023965.1 Spilogale gracilis | reverse complement strand
CAGCAGGATCTGTCCCGCCCCTCACCTCCTCCTCGGGCTCCCAAGGCCGCGGGGCGGGGGGTGGGGGATGAGGAGGATTTGGCAGGCGGCCTTCTGGCCCAGCTAACGCTGAGCCGCCTGGGGGCAGCGGGAGGGACAAGGCACAACTGCGGCCAGGCCGTGCCTACTGCCAGCACCTCCCCTCCTTCTGAGAAAGGGGAAGACACCGCCCTAAATCCCTGGAGTCTGGCAGAGCGCCCGAGTTGGGTCGGGTGGGCAGCAGGTGGGAGTTGGGGGACGAGGGCGGGGAGCAGCGTAGGTAGTGGAGCTGCCCGCGGGGGGGGGGGGGGGGCCTGGGTCTGGGGGCCTCGGAGAGCTCCTGCACTGAGAGCTGCTGACACCTGGGCAAAGTGGCCACAGGTGCTGGTCCCAGGGAGTCAGGACGGAGCTCTGAAGGAGATAGCCAGTGCTGGATGATCAAGGAGAGGATGCTCTAGGAAGAGTCCGCTCCCTGAGTCCTGGGATGGCTGGCCTTGCCCCAGTGCACACCGCCTGGCTCGCGGGGGCCCTGCTGGCTGAGTATACCCTAGAAGACTTCTGTTTGCTTAGCACTGGGCATCGCCCCGCAGCCTGGCCCCTGGCCGCAAGAGGAGGTGGTACCTCGGCCTCCTAGGGTTAGCAGGAGTTGGTTGTCAAGAGTTAGGAGTCCTGAAGGAGGATAGGATGCTTGGTTCCCATACAGCTGAGGTCCCCAGGAGCTGCTCTGGTGCCCTGCCTTCTAAGCCAACTCTTGCTTCAATTCCTTGAAACACCCCAGCATCCTTCCAATAAATGCCTGCCCTTTGTGGCCTGCAACCAGAGGAACTGCAACTAGCACACCCACTGAAGGAATCCTGTTTTTGCTCCCACTGCTGCTGCTGAAAATGACTGAGGTCATGGAGTGGAGGGAGGCTGGGGAGGGTACTTTCATCCCACCTCCGCAAAGTGACAGATATCAAAAAAATCTAAAGGTCTTTGCCTAAGACTGTCTACCCTCCACCCCTGAAGACTCTCCATGGCAGCCTATCTTACTGATCAAGCTCCCACAGAAGCCCACGTGTCCAGCAGGTTCTGGAAGTTGGGGGCTCGGCCATCATTCACCCAGCAAAGATGTATTAAGCTCCAACCCAGAGCCGGGTGTTGTACTGGGAGCTGTGGACAGCGCAGAACCAAACAAGCTGGCCCCAGGGCCACAATCAGGGCTGGGTTCCCCAAAAGACAGACTAAGGAAGTGTCTGGGTCACCAGCAGACAAGAGGTACCAAAAACAAAAGAATCAAGAAAAAAAATATCGGAAACAGTTTGACATTTGATTTTTTTTTAGTAGTCCTCATGAGGAAAGTCAGAATTTTGTACTTCCTTAACGTTTCTTTCCTGATTGCGTGTTGCTTTTGCTGTGAATCATGTGCGGGAGCGGGGGGAGGGCATCAGCCTGCTTGCATGTGTCTCCATGCAGTCCTGGGCAAATGTCACCGTGTCTGCCTCACAAAGACCTGAGCTGAAGGCTAGTAGAAGGGGCGGACTTAGGAGAGACCCCTCCTCATTATAGTTGGGCCACCTGGGGTTGAACACAGTTCTGACCACAAGGTGGCAAAAGAGTATATGACACTTCTCAAACATATGTTTTGTACGCTTCTATAAAACTATTGGTTTATATCAAATATACTCAAAATATTTTTTAACCTAGGGCTCCTTCACACATT
The DNA here is from genome assembly GCA_004023965.1 of Spilogale gracilis. Classification (NCBI taxonomy): domain Eukaryota; kingdom Metazoa; phylum Chordata; class Mammalia; order Carnivora; family Mephitidae; genus Spilogale; species Spilogale gracilis. The sequence continues at coordinate 28,369 of PITA01022565.1, read as the reverse complement.
TTTTTGGGTTGACATCTAAAATTTTGAATAAAAAATGTCAGCTGCAAATAATGTGAGTCCTGTCAAACATTAACATTCACAAACAAAATCGTTAGGTCACAATTTTACATGAAACTAGTGGAACCTAATTAATGATTTGAGAGCCATCATCATCTGTTTTAAAAATTCACAAATGAGTTCTTGATGATTGGGAGCTGTACATTTTTCCTTTCCTCCATAAGTTCTTTATTCTGTTCCAACAGAATTTTACCCCAAAAAAGTATATTTTTGCACTCAAAATTATTTTACTGATAATCCTGTCATCTTTCCCTGCAGCAATATATATATATATATTGCTATTTAAATGCTTTTTAAATGTTCCTGTGAGCCTAAAGCTCTAAGTGTTGTGTAAAAATTTACTCTTGCTTGAGTTATGACAATTAGTATTAGAATGTGATGGATCAAAAAATTGTAAGTATATTATAAATTCTGATAGGTAATTATTAAACATAAAAATTAAAATGTATTAGAGATGGAGGTCTTTTTTTGGGAAAAGAAGTGTGTCTCCATGGATAAATATTGCTTATTGCTTGAATGAGACAGGATTCGGCATCAGTTCTTTATTTTGTGTTTAGTTAAACGTTAGCACACAGGTACCTTGGTAATATAAATAACTAAATGGGAATGGACATTTGTTCTAGAAATATTACTCAAGTTTCTGAATTCCTTTGGAGATTTATGGGGGGGATTACACAATGATTTGTCTTCAAAATTATTTTTCTTGATTTATCAGCTGACAGCTCTATGGGGTTTTCCTTCAGTTTTATGGGAAGCCATCTGAATTGCAAAAGGATGTGATCCCCACTCATTTGTTAGAGCATTTTTTCTTCCTTCACAGTTGACAACTGTGTTGGGCACTGTCCTTTGGAGCCCTGTGGATTTTAGACCTTGGGCAGTACACTGAGGTAAGAATCAGGATAGGTGAAAGGTATGCTTTGTTTTGTAAAATGCAAAAGGGACCATTGTGAAAGAGGAGATGGAAGAGAGAACCAGCTTGATTCTGTCACCACATATGTGTTCTCTGACAGATTGATTTTAGGAAATATGCCCTGGGATAGAGCCCCACATCAGGCTCCCTGCTCCACGGGGAGCCTGCTTCTCCCTCTCCTACTCCCCCTGCTTGTGTTCCCTCGCTTGCTGTGTCTCTCTCTGTCAAATAAATAAATAAAATCTTCAAAAAAGGTTATTTGAGAGAGAGTGAGGGAGTTTGGTTGGGGAGGAGCAGGGGCAGAGAATCTAAAGCAGACTTCATGGGGAGCCCCAGTCTTAGGGCTCAATCTCATGACCTTAAGAGCAGGACCTGAGCCGGAAGCTTAACCAACTGTGACACACAAGAGCCCCCAATATTTGTGGTTTTTAAAAAGGGTTTAGAAGAAGGCATAACATGAAAAGTTAAAGCCCCTCTCTTTCCTGCCAATCACACCCAATGTATTCCCCTGAAATGACTACTTGTTAACAGTTTTTTATGTATCCTTTGTGAACTTGGTTTTTTTTAAGATTGTATTTATTTATTTGACGGAGAGAGACACAGTGAGAGAGGGAACAGAAGCAGGGGGAGTGGGAGAGGGAGAGGCAGGCTCCCTGCAGAGCAGAGAGCCTGATGCGCAGCTTGATCCCAGGGTGCTGAGATCATGACCTGAGCCGAAGGCAGACGCTTAACCCAGGCACCCCTTTTGTGAACTTTTCAATGCAAATACAAGCAGGGGGAGTGGATGTTATGTACATTTATCCTGTTCTCTTATACATTTATGTATTTATCTTATACATGTATACATTTACCCTTATACATTTATCCTTTTATGAAATATAAATGAGAATGTAACGTACATATTGTGCTAATGTGTAGCACTATATATTGGGCATCAGACAGTTCTCTCTGAGTGGATCTACACAGCCAATGCAATGCCAATAAAAATTCTGATGAGTTTTGGGGGCGGAAGATCTTCACCAAATTAATACAGACAAATAAAAGGCATCATCCCCCTTCCTAGTTTCTCCTTCTTCCTCCTGAAAATGAAGATATAATGGTTATAGCTGAGTAGCCATCTTGCCACCAGAAAATGGATTACCTCTGGACCTATTCTTACTTGAGAAAAAAAAAGCCATATTTTTCCAACTCTAAGATAAGAGGTACACCTCTTGTTTTAGCATCTCTGAAATCTTTGAATGACAGTTTATGATTATATTTGGCAGCATTTTTTTCTTTCTTGGTACACAGAGTAAGGGTGTGTCTTACAGTCGATAGTGTCTTAGAATCAATAACACACTTGAAACATCATCCTGTTTGAGCCTTTATTATTTGGATCCCAGTCATGTATAGGTGATTACAGTTCTAAATGATGGCAAGCTTTCCAGTTCAGTCCTGGTGATGTCCCAAGTCCTATCCCAGCCTTAAAGCCTATAGAGTCTGACCATGGTCTCTTAGACCTCACTTCCTATCAACTCAGGCTTACCCCCAAACAAACTGTATTTATTGGCCATTCCTTGAAAAAACTAAGCTCGCTCCTGCTTCCAAGCCTGTGCCTTTACTGTTACTTCTGCTTGGAAAGCTCTTCCCCTGGAAATCCTCGTGGCTTTCTCCCTCACTTCAGATCACTGCTTAAATGCCAGAGTCTTTCCTTGATCTCTGTATAAAATAACACCCCATCTCCGCTTTTTCTTCAAAACACTATGACCACATGATGTGTTAAATATTACACACACATATAAACATTACTATAATGTAAACTCCACGAGAGTAAGATGTCCACTATTCTCAGTGCCTCTTTGGCACTTAATGCATATTTAAATATTTTTGAAATAAATGAATGCATGCTTTTCATTATGGCTTAAGTTGACCAAATTTGCAAATGTTTGTTGGCTGTTTTCTATTATTATCACGTGAACTATCTGTTCACATCGTTTGCCTATTTTTTTGGCTTCTTATTAACAATAATAAGTAACATGGCACCTGAAGTATGCCAAGAGTTGTCCTCTTAAATAGGTTTAACCCTTACTAAAATTTTAGGAAGTCGTTGTTATCATCCCCATTTTAGAGGTGAGGAAAGTGAGTCACAGAGAGATTGAGTGATGCTCAAGGTCACACAGCCAATAAATGATGGACCTTGGATTCAAACCCAGTAGTTAGAATCTAGAGTTTGGACTTTTTACCACTAAGCTGTTAACCCTTTGTCTGTCATACTGTAGTATATTTTTCCCATTTGTCATTTGACTGTTGTATTTTATTTCATTTTTTAACCTTACAATGTTTAAGATTATTATGTAGTAAAAAAAAGATTATTATGTGGTCAAGATTCTCAAACTTCTCTTTATTCTGGATTTTAGTGTCTCTTTTTTAAGTTTTTTTTCTGATTACAAAAGCATAGAGCAAGTGCAAAGGTCCTGAAACCAAAAAGAGCTTCATAATTTGAAGAAATGAAAATAAGGCCAGAATGGCTTGAGTTTGGTGATCAAGAAGGAGGAGAGTGATAGAAGATGAGGATAGAGACACAAGCAGGGACCAGATCACCTGCAGCCTTGCAGACCATTGCATAAGATCTTTAATATTATCCCACTAGCAGTGGGAATCATTTGGTGGGAAGTAGCAAGGGATTGGCATGATATGATTCCGATTTACACACAATAGTATGATCAAATAGTTAACATTTATTGATGGTTTATTATATGCTAGGCACTTTTAGAAGTATTTTACTAAGTCATGGAAACCTCCTAACACCCTGATATTTTTCTCACTGTACAAATGCAACACAAAATTATTAAGTGGCTTGAATTTCCTTGTGCTTACTCTCTACTTCCATTCCCATTCCCATTCAGAAGAGACCTACTATCAACCATGAGATGTCTGAAACCTACTCTGTCCAGGACCCTGACATCCCATTCGTGGTCTGCAAGTTTTCACTGGGCTAAAGAAAGGGGAAAATATACTCAGCAAGTATACTCAGCACCAGGGTCCTTGTGTCTAGGAGCTGGTCAGAGGGACTCTTCCCATCCCACCTAGACCACACAGAACTTCGCTAAGCTCAGGAATAGCCCCCCTACTGGCCCATCCATGATGACCAGGGATCCCCTACTTGCCATTGCAGCAGGACAAGCCTTCACGTCCTGCACCCCCAGAGCCATACCAACAACCAGAAGAATGAAGAAAGGGCTCATCGGGATCCAGGAGATGCCAGCCCTACAGCAGGAAGCAGCAGGCCAAGTGGTGTGCAAGGAGCATAAAATGGAAGAGTTCAAGGTCTCCTTTAAGCACACATCTAGCCCCAGGTAGCCTGTACATCTGTGATTCCAGTGGCTGGGGCCCTTCTCTGGCTGAAACAAAGGAGGCTCACAAAGAAAGCAAGGTCATGGTTGTGAGGGATGTACATCTACCCCAACAATGAAAGTTACACTGTATCATATTCTAACCAGAAATTCCTGCAGCTTTCATGCCTGAGGTAATCTCTGTCTCAGCTTCCCTCAGCCTTTAGAAACTCTTATCATCCTTCAGATTTCTGCCTCATTTGACTTACACTTTTGATTCCTTACCTATTGGCTTCATACTGTGGCCTCTGAACGGCCTCCTGTATTCCGGCACAGCATCTGGACAAGCAACCCTTGGATCCCTGTCCTCGAGGAAAACTCTGAAATCCCCAAATCCGGGTCTGGTGCTGGAGGGCAGCCCTGTGGGATGCAACAGGGCCTTGGGCCTGAGCTTCAACAGAGTCACCATCAACAACACATTAATTTTACTCACCGAAGTGTGGAATCTGACTTCTTGTGCTTGTCCTAAATGTCTCTTTCAAGTTTGAAGAGTGGGAAGGGTACATCTTGTTACCAAAACTGGTAGTTAAAAATCCTGATCACGTTTTGTGTTCTTTTTCAAAATTTTATTCCTTTTTAGTTCTTTTTAATTTTTAATTTTTTTATTTGGTTTGTTTTTATTGAAATGTATTTGACATGTAACATCATATAAATTTAAAGTGTCCAACATGTTGATTTGATACATTTGTCCATTGTAATATGATTGCCACTGTAGTGACAGCACTTCTATCACATCATGTAATTATCATTTCTTTTTTTGTGGTTGGAATAATTAAGATTTAGTCTCACTAATTAGTAAGTTTGATGATTATAATATAAAATTGTTGCTTGTATTCACTATACTGTGCATTAGATCTCTATGGCTTATTTACTGCTGGTTACAACTAAATCTGATTCCTTTTAAAACTACTAAAAGCAATACAAAATTATATTAAATTTTAGAAATAAAGAGAGAAATCTAGCAATATCTAGCGAAATCACATGTGTATTCACTGTTTGGATCTGTAATCCCACTACTAGGAATCTAACCCAAAGATATGCCGGCAAAAGTACAGGATGACATATGCACAAAAGCATTCATATTAACACTATGTATAATAACAAAAGACTGGAAAAAACAAACAGTTGAATAAATTATAGTGGAATAATAAAATGGAAAACTGGGGGAAATGTTAATAAATTAAAATACAGAATACTATGAAATGAGATAAATATCTCTATGGGAATACTATCTGGGATATATTGTTAACTAGAAAAAGCAAGGTATAGAATATAGATGACACCTTTTGTGTAAGAAAGTTGGGGAAATAAATGCACTTATAGAAATGTTATGAACTTATCTATTTATTTTTCTCTTTCTGGAAAAATAAATATTTCCTAGCTCTGTCCACTGAAAAGACACAGTTGTGGGGCGCCTGGGTGGCTCAGTCATTAGGCATCTGCCTTCTGCTCAGGTCATGATCCTGGAGACCCTGGATCAAGCCCCACATCAGGCTCCCTGCTCAGCAGGAAGCCCGTTTCTCCCTCTCCCACTCTCCCTGCTTGTGTTCCCTCTCTGGCTGTGTTTCTCTCTGTCAAATAAATAAATAAAATCTTTTTTAAAAAGACATAGCAGCAATGACAACCTAGTAGCAACGAGTATATGTAATGCCCAGATTGTGGTCTCTAAATATCATTTCCCACCAAAAGAAGCCAATCCTCCTTCAAGAAATAATTAGCAGTTTATGGGCCTATCACAAGAAATGTACAAAATGAGCCCAGAACATCTTGTTTTTGCCAAAAAACAAGAGCAATATCAAAGACTAATGTAGTCATGCCAAAGGAACACAGGACCCAGGATGGAAGGGAATCCCCACTTGCCTATATTGGGACGATAAGAGCATCAAAAACATCTACGATTAATCAAGCATCAGATGTATGAAATATATAAATTCAGAGTTACATTAAAAAACTTCAGTTACCCCTGGCTGATACTAGGGCACCAAATTATTATTGCAAAAATTAGTTATGGGAAAAATCAAGAAGTTTTCCTGCCTTTTACTTTATGAACAGTATTTCAGGGTAACCAAATAGTGATATTCTACTTTATGCAAAAATTCCAGATAACAAACACAGGAGGAATGACAGATTTAGCATATCACCATTCACAATGCCCAATAACATCTAGGCCATGGTTCCTCAACCCTACCATTACTGATATTTGGGGACAAATAAGTATTTGGGGGCTGTCCTATGCATTGTAGGATTTTTAGCAGCATGAGATGCTATTAGCACCATATCCTGAGTTGTGATCATCAAAAACGTCTTCAGACATTGTCAAATGTCCTATGGAAGACAATTATCTCTGCTTGAAAACCACCAATCTAGGGCAATGATCATGAATGAAAGAAAAAAGTTTAGGCAAATGATGATAGAGACTTTTACAACAGAGGGATCAGACTGGTATCACCTGAACCCACTGAGCAACTTCAGCATCACCAAGGAGGGGATAGCTAGATATTATGTGTCTCCTGACGTAATGTGGTCATAAGCATACAGCACTATCTATGATATACTGATGCCAAATTTTTTTTAAAAAATTGAACCTAAATGCAATCAAGTGTCTACCTCTAACTACCAGTTTATGGTAGATATAGGAGATAGAAGACCAAGTCCATTGTCACCACTAAAAACCAATCAGGCAAACTCAGTATGTGGAATATTTTATTGAAAAAAATGACCTGTTTTCTTCAATGATGAATAGGATTTAAAATGGGATGAGAAAAAGATGGGAAACTTACAGATTCTTTTTTAGCTTTATTGAGGTATAACTGACAAGTAAAAATTGTGTATATTTAAGGTGTACAACATGATGTTTTGATATATGTATACATTGTGAAATGACTACCACAATCAAGGTAATTAACATTTCATCACCTCACATAGTTACCTTTCTTATGGTGAAAACAGTTAAGATCTACTCTCAGCAAATTTCAAGTATATGCTACAGTGTTATTAACTACAGTCACCATGCTGTACATTAGATCCCCAGAACTTATTCATCCTGCATAACTGAAACTTTGTAATCTTTGACCAACAGGTCCCCATTCCCCTCACCCTATGGCCCCTGAAATACACCATTCTACTGTCTGCATCTATGAGCTGGACTTTTTTAGATTCCACACGTAAGTGATGTCATGCAGTATTTGTTTTTCTGTGGCTGGCCTCAGAGATTTATGGGTTTGTTTTTTTTTTAAGATTTTATTTACTTATTTGACAGAGAGAAACACGCAGAGAGGGAACACAAGCAGGGGGAGTGAGAGAGGGAGAAACAGGCTTCCCGCCGAGCAGGGAGCCTGATTCAGGGCTTGATCCAGGGACTCCAGGATCATGACCTGAGCCGAAGGCAGATGCCCAATGACTGAGCGACCCACGCGCCCCAATTTATAGGTTGTTAAAAGAGACTTAAGAGAGATAACAACCAAATACAATGTTACATTTCCTTTGGATCCTATTTTGAGAAAAACAATTTTAAAAACACTTCTTGAAAGAATCAGGGAAATTAGAATATAAATTTGTATTTAAGTACATTAAGGATTTATTGTTAGTAAAATGTGATAATGGCATTGCGATTACCCTTTAAAAAGCATTTCTTTTCTTTTTTTCTAAGATTTTATTTATTTATTTGACAGAGAGAAACACAGCTACAGAGGGAACACAATCAGGGGGAGTGGGAGAGTGAGAAGCAGGCTTCCCACCAAGCAGGGAGCCCGATGCGGGGCTCGATCCCAGGACTCGATTCCAGGACTCCAGGATCATGACCTGAGCTGAAGGCAGATGCTTAATGACTGAGCCACCCAGGCACCACTAAAAAGCATTTTTCTATTAAAGATGCACACTCACATTGAGTAAGATATTATTTCTAGGATTTGAGTTAAAAGTCTCCAACAAACCTCACAGTGGGGAAAATAAATGAAACAAGATTGGCAAAATGTTGAAAATTGTTGAAGCTGAGTAAAGGGGATTCACTCTACTAATCTCTCTACTTCTGGGTGTGTTTACATTTTTTCATCATAAAATGAAATATTATTTTTTATTTTTTTTAAGATTTTATTTATTTGACAGAGAGAAACACAGCCAGAGAGGGAACACAAGCAGGGGGAGCGAGAGAGGGAGAAGCAGGCTTCCCGTCGAGCAGGGAGCCTGATGTGGGGCTCGATCCCGGGTCTCTGTGATCATGATCTGAGCCGAAGGCAGTCGCTTAACCAGCTGAGCCACCCAGGCACCCCTAAAATGAAATTTTAAAACAGCAAGTAAGATGTCTGCTTCTGGCATGGTGGAGCTGGTGTATTTCTCCCTATTCCTCCTGCTAAATACAGTTAAAAACCCTGAACATTGTATATAAAACGAACATAAGAAGGCTCTGAAAAGTAGATAGAAGAAGGCAGACTGCCTCTAGATGTCAGAACCCAAGAACTGACAGAACAGTGAGTTCTCTGAGGTTTGGCTTTGCTTTGCCTCATATACTCTAGACTGAGTGCTGCAGAAGCAGAAAACCTGGAGACATCAGTGGCACAGGTTAAAAAAAAAACCTTCTGGGGGCACCTGGGTAACTCAGTCATTAAGCATCTGCCTTCAGCTCAGGTCATGATCCTGGAGGCCCGGAATCGAGCCCCACATCAGGGTCCCTGCTCGGCGGGAAGCCTGCTTCTTCCTCTCTCGCTCCCCCTGCTTCTGTTCCCTCTCTGCTGTGTTTCTCTCTGTCAAATAAATAAATAAAATCTTTAAAAAAAAAAAAAGCCCTTCTGAAAAGCCTGCTCTTTCAGGCAAATCACCAGGAATAGGGGGCCAACCTTGCAAGATAGAAGAGTTTTAGGTAATAAGCAATCTACTCCAAGCAAGCCCCGCAGAAAAAATAAACTGCAGCACCACCCATGCTATCAAAGGGTAAGTGTGGAAATTAGACTTCTACCCTTCCAGAGTAGGACAAGTTGGGAGGCAGAACTTTCATTCCTACTGGGTGGTAACAAGCCTCCTCCATCTGACACAGCATCAGTGGATATACTACATGGGAAGCCTGGACTTTCTGACCACCTGGTGATAACAAAAGGTTCCTCCTCTTTTCCACACTGGGGTGGTGTCCAAGGAGTCCCAGCAGACAATCAGTGTTTTCACCACCATCCAGCAGTTACAAGAATCCCTCCACACTATCCTGTAAGTAGAGGTTATAAGAGGAACTACAACAAGGCATCCCTGCTCCTTTTGGCCACAGTGGTAATAGCAGAAGCACAGCAGAGACCCCCGAACCCCCACCTTGCCAAGCAGTAATGAGAATACCCTCCACATAGGTGCCAATGAAGCCTGACTGAGGAACCTCAACTTTCATTCCACCTGGCAGCAATGAAGTGGGATTCCCCTTCCCACGCCAGAGCAGTGTTAGAAGAAGCAGGATTAAAACAAACAAAACAAAACAAAACAGAAGATTTAAGCAAGATCCAGAGTCTCATAACATAAAACCCCAAATGTCCATGTTTCAATAAAAAAAATCACTCATTATATCAAAAACGAGGGAAAACTCGACTTGAATGAGAAAAGACAACCATAAGACACCAATAACAGGATGACATGGCTATTCATAAAGATGTTTCCTCACGGGACTCCTGGGTGGCTCAGTTGTTGGGCATCTGCTTTCAGCTCAGATCATGATACCGGAGTCCCAGGATCGAGCCCCACATCAAGTTCCACACTGAGCCCTGCATCAGGCTCCCTGCTTAGTGGGAAGCCTGCTTCTCCCTCTCCCACTCCCCCTGCTTGTGTTCCCTCTCTAGCTGTGTTTCTCTTTGTCAAATAAATAAATAAAATCTTTTTAAAAAATAAAATAAATTTTAAAAAGATGCTTCCTCAAGCAATAAAATAAATGAAAATTTTAAAACTAAAAAATAGCATAACTGAAATTTTAAAAATTATTGTAGATGGGCTCGACAGCAGAATGGAAGAGACAGAGGAAAGAATCAGTGAACTCGAAAATAGAACAACAGAAATTATTCAGTATAAACAAGAGAAAGAAGATAGAGTGAGGGGAAAAAATGACCAGATTCTAAGAATCATGTGAGACTACAACAAAAGATTGAACATCTGTGTTATCACAGTTAGGAAAGGAAAGGAGAAAAAACGTGGATCTGAAAAAAAAAAACAAAAAAAAAAACAAAAAAAAAAAACGTGGATCTGAAAAAGTATTTAAAGAAATAATGGCTTGGGTTGCCTGGGTGGCTCAGTCAGTTAAGCGTCAGCCTTCAGCAGCTCAGGTCTTGATCCTAGGGTCCTGGGATCGAGTCCTGCATTGGGCTCCTTGCTGAGCAGTGAACCTGCTTCTCCCTCTGTCTGCTGCTCTCCCCACTTGAGCAATCTCTCTCTGAAAAATAAATAAAATATTCTAAAAAATAAAGAAATCTTAATTTTTAAAATTTAATTTTTCCCCAAAGACATAAACATAAGACATAAAAAAAGAAAGAAAAACTACACAGAAAATCAGCAAGAATATAGGAAGAATTCAAAAACACTATCAAAGAATAGAATCCAATTGGCATTTATAAATATTCTACCCTACAACAGCAGAATGCACATTCCCTGTAAGCATTCACAGAACAGTTACCAAAATAGACCATATCCTGAACCATTAAAATAGCACAACAAAGTTAAAAGAATTAATATCGTGCACACTGTATTCTCTGATCACAACAAAATCAAACTAGAAATCAATAACAGAAAGGTAAGAGGAAAATTTTCAAACACTTGGAAACTTCAGAACACATTTCTGAATAATCCATGGATCAAAGAAGAACGAATTTTTTTATAAATGCATATAACTAATGAAATAACATATCAAAATTTTCAGGACACAGTTAAAGCAGTGCTGAGAAAGGAATTCATAATGCTAAATGCTTACAGTAGAAAAGAGAACGTCTCAAATTGATAATCTAAGCTGCTTCAAAAAATGAAAAACTATCAAGTAAAGGAAGGAGATAATAAAGAGAAGAAATTAATAAAGTTGAAAATGGGAAAACAATAGAAAAAATTAATGAAACAGAAAGCTGATCATTTGAAAAGATCAATAAAATTGACAAACCTCTAGTAAGACTGACAAAGAAAAAAGATATAAATTACCAGTATCAACAATGAAGCCAAAGATATCACTGTAGGCCCTGAAGAAATAAAAAAATAATAGTAATAAGGGAAAACTGTTAAGAACTCTACACACATAAATATGAAATTTTAAATGAAATGGACCAATTCCTCCAAAAAATACGAACCACCACAACTCAGTGAATTTAACATAGATACTTTGGATAGCTCTACAACTATTAAGGAAATTGAATGTGTAATTATGAAAACTCCCCAATCAGAAATCTCCAGGCCTAGATGGTCTCACTGGACAATTCTACCAAGCATTTAAGGAAGAATTAATACCAATTTTATATAATCTCTTATAGAAAATAGAAGAGGAAGAATACTTTCCAATCCATTCTATGAGGCCACTGTTACCCTGACAACAACATCAGCCAGAGACAGTTCAAAAGGAAAATTACAGACCAATACCCCTCATGAATACAGACACAGAAATATTTAACAAAATATTAGCAAAAAAGTTCAGCAATATATACAAAAATTGTATACTATGATCAAGTAGGCTTTGTTTCAGGAATGTGAGGCTGCTTGAAAATTTGAAAATCAGTGTAACCCACCATATCAACAGACTAAAAAAGAAAAATCATATGGGTCATAACAACTGATCCAGAAAAGTATTTGACAAAATTCAACACTATTCACAATAAAAATTCTTTAAAAATTGGGAACACAGAGGAACTTCCCAAACTTTGTAAAGAATACTGACCAAAAAAAAAAATCTATAGGTATCATACTTAAGGTGACAGACTGAATGTTTTCCCCCTAAGGTTTGGAACAAGGCAAGGATGTTTATTCTTATCACTGCTATTCAGCATAATAATGGAAGTTCTAGCCAGTGCAATAATACAAGAAACAAAAGAAAAAAGGAATAGAGTTCAGAAAAAAAAAAACAAATAAAACTGCCTCTATTTTCAGATGACATGATTATTTACATAGAAAATCCCAAAAAATCTACCAAAAAACCCCAAACTCCTGCAACTAATAAGCAAGTTCAGCAAGTTTGAAGGATATGAAATCAATGCGAAAATGTCAATCACATTTCTATATATTACCAACGAATATGTTGAAACCAAAATTAAAAGCATAATACCTTTTGCAATTGTCCCAAAAAATGAAATCTCAAGGCATATATCTAAGAAAACACACACGGGATGCATATGTTGATAATTTCAAAGTTCTGGTAAAAGAAATCATATAAGATCTAAATAAATGGAGACACATGCTATGTTCATGGGTTGTGGGTTGAAAGACTCACCATATAAAGTTATCAATTCTTCCCAAATTTATATACAGTTTAAAACAATTCCTATAAAAATTCCAGCAGGTTTTTTTTTTTATAGATATAGACAAGGCTATTCTAACACTTACATAAAAAAGCAATAAAAAAAACTACAATAGCTAAAACAATATTGAAACAGAAGAATAAAGTTGAAGGAATCACACTGACCAATTTAAGACTTCCTTTATAGCTATAGGAATCAAGACTGTGTGGTGTTGGTGGAGATACAGACATATTAATGGAAAATAATTGAGATCAATGACAGAGAATCTATGATCAGTGGAACAGAACTGAGAAGCTAGAAACAGACTCACACAAGTAGGTCCAACTGATCTTTGACAAAAATGCAAAAGCAATTCTAGGGAGGAAGGGCAGTCTTTTCAACAAATGATTCTGGAGCAACTGAATATCCATAGGCAAAAAAAAAATGAACCTCTACTTAGATCTCAAATTTTATATAAAAACTAACTCTAAATGAATCTCAGGTTTAAATGTAAAACTAGAAAACTCTTAGAAGAAAACCTAGGAGAAATTCTTCAGGCCCTAGGGCTTGGTGAAGAATTCTTAGACATAACACCAATATCATGACCCATAAAATAAAAATCAGCAAATTGTATTTCATCAAAATAAAAAATAAACTTTTGGGAATGGCTCTTCTAAAAAGTGAAAGGTAAGTTACAGACTGGGAAAAATATTTGCAAACCACATATCTGACAAAGGACTCATAACTAGAATATACAAGGAACTCTCAAAACTCAACAATAGAAACAAGTCCAATTAGTAAACAGACAAAAAACTTGCGATATCTCCCTGAAGAGGATAAACAGATGACAAATAAGCACATGGAAAGATATTCAATATCACTATCCATTAGAGAAATGTAAATTAAGATCATAAGGAGATACCACCACACACTTTTTAAAACAGTTAAAACAAAAAAAATTGCCACAACACCAACACTAGAAAAGATGCAGAGAAACTTATCAAATGAAATGAAAGAAAATGAAAACTTACATTCACATAAGAGTGTGTCCTTGAATGTTCATAACAGCTTTACTTGTAGTAGCTAAATTTGGAAACAACCAAAATGTCCTTTTAGGAGCTCCTGGGTGGCTCAAGTTGTTGGGTGTCGGCCTTTGGCTCAGGTCATGATCCCAGGGTCCCAGGATCGAGCCCCACATCAAGATCCCTGCTCAGCGGGAAGCCTGCTTCTCCCTGTCTCATTCCCCCTGCTTGTGTTCCCTCTCTAGCTGTGTTTCTGTCTGTCAAATAAATAAATAAAATCTTTTTAAAAAGAAAAAGAAAGAGGAAAAAACAAAAATGTCCCTTTTATAGGTGAATGGTGTATCCATTCATTGAATACTATTGTGGTATATCCATACTATGGAGTACTACTCAACAATAAAAAGACAAACTGTACACACAAGAACTTGGATGGATCTCAAGGGCATTAAGCTGAGCGAAGAAAAGTCAGTCTGCAAAGGTCACATGCTGAATGATTCCACTTATATAACATTCCTTAAGTGATAAAATTAAGAGAGAGTGAACAGGTAAGTGCTTGCCAGGGTCTGGAGTGGTGGGTAGGAAGGGAATGGATGTAAGGATAGGGGGTAGCAGGAGATTTTTTCAGAGGTAGAATAGTTCTGCATCTCAATTGTGGCAGTGGTTTTACCAATCTACATGTAAATAAATGATGTGGAACTAGGCACACACATTGCACCAATGCCAATTTTCTTTTACATAAGATGTTAAGTATTGGGAGAAGCGGGTTAAGGTTACACAAAACAAAACAAATATAACTATTGGAAAAGGAATTTCGATAAAAACAGGAGGAAATTGAATTCCGGGGAATAATTTTCTACTGGATCATTTGCAATGGGAAAGTCAGGATTGTTCTTTTTGGTTTTTCCTTAATGCGGAGCTTCCCAAGTGTTTCCACAAGGTGGTAACCCAAATGCAAAAGATTTCACCAGTAGTGACCAGGGGAATGTCTTCTGGAAGGGAATGCCCTTGCATGTACAAGGATTCTGGCATTTGAAAGATAGGTCAGTGAAGCTGGCCAGTTATTACTAATTTGTATTGATGTCCAACAAAGGGATAATGGAATTGAGGGCTGTTGGCAAGCAATTAATGGTGAAGTAGAAGAGCCAGAGGATCTCACTGATAGCTTATAAAGATGCCCTTTTCTCCTTCCGTAGAAGAGCAAATACATCAGAGGAACAGACTCAGGCCTTGAGAATAAGAGCCTCCAGATGATTAAATGTTCATCCCGGGCAAATCAGTCACGCTCAAGTCAGAGCCCTGGCTGGAAAAACAAAAACAAAAACAAAACAAAACAAAACACACAAAAAAACTTGGGTCCTGAAAAATAAGATGGAGACATCTGCATGGATACTCCTGAGAGGTTGGCTCCATAAATTTCCCTGAACCCGGAAATACCCTGAACCCACCCTTCCCTAGTAAGAGCTTGTATTTCTCTCAGGCTGGAAGATGCCAGTGAGGCTTGGCCCCACAAAACAAGTGATTTCCCTTTCAGGAGCTGCCCCAATCTTTTGTCCTGGCTGCCAGGCTAATAGCTTGCATTAAATCTCAGTATAATCCAACTGAAGATATGCTGGGCCTGATAAGGAAAGAAAGAGATCATGTACTGAAAAATCTGCAAGAATTAGCTAGCACATAAGGGCATAAGCCAAGTGAGTAGTCCTGCGATTGAATTTTGAGGTACTTGATCAAGACAGCTAGAGCATAACACCGAATAAGCAAGAATTTATCCCTTGGAGGGTGCTCTCTCAAGGGGTGGATTTAACACACTGGTAAAGCACCCCAGGAGTGGGGCAGATTTCTTGCTAGGGTGGTTCACAGAAGTCTGGACTAGGCAGAAGCGTATGCTGGATAAAGAGGAAATGCTTGAGTTGATTGGAAGATGGTAGAAGGAATACAGAGGTTGAAGGAACTGAACATGTTGAAATGGGTGTAACACGAGGTCAGAAATACCACCAGCAGATCGCGTTCCATGGGGAGCCTAGAAAACTCACTATTCACCAAAGCCATCGGAGATTCAGTGGTGGCTCTCGCCTGCTGGCTAAGGCTGAGAGTACGTGAGGTGGCAACGAAGTGGGACTCATTAATGTCCATGGGGATCATGGAGACCTGGATGTCAGATGTACCCTTATTTTATATAACGCTACAATAAAAAGTATAAAGTCTGCCAATTAAACCTACCATAATGTTTTCTTTGCACCTACATTTTTTTATTTATTGAAATAATTATTTTAGGCTTACGTAGGCTTAACATCTTTTCATGTTATTTTTATGAGTACAAAAACTAAGCAATATAAATTGCTTAAAGTATTTCCTTTTTTAATTTTTTAAAGGTTTTAGTCATTTATTTGACAGAGAGAGACAGCAAGAGAAGGAACACAGCAGGGGGAGTGCGAGAGGGAGAAGCAGGCTTCCCTCTGAGCAGGGTGCCAGAGGCAGGGCTCAATCCCAGGACCCTGGGATCATCACCTGAGCCTAAGGCAGACACTTAATGAGTGTATTTCCCATGTATTTCCTTTTTTTAAATTACGTTCAGTTATCCAGCATATAGTACATCATTAGTTTTTAATGTAGTGTTCAGTGATTCATTAGTTGTGTGTAACATCTAGTGTTGTGCTTAAAGTATTTCTGACATTTCTTCACAGCTACAACGTGACTATCCTGAATCACTTTTCAGCTCAGAGTCGAAATTGTCCTCATTCTTTCCACACAGTACTGTCTTCTGTGCCTCCAAGATTGTCGGTAATGCAGAATTTCTTAAAAGAGTGACCAACTTATCGTCCAGAGGATTTTCTTACAAATTGCTTCCAAGCTACAAGTTTTGACATGAGCTTTCCTGCTCGGCTTGAGAAATTCAGAGTTTCAGCTGCTTCTTCGTATCTCCCTTGCTTTGGACTCAAAGTACAAGTGTAAAATTTTAAATTGGTCTTAAATGAAATGTTTCTAATCAAGAATGAGGATCTTTCAGTAAATCTAAATGACTTTGGGCTTAGTTTTTAATGATTTTATAAGTCAAGTGGATTTGTTTTAGGTTCTTGCTGAGTTGTTTCCTAGTTGTGGCTCTTTTGATCGTCTTCTTTGTATTTCATTTTCATTTTAAGGTGACTAATTTTATTCTCTCTGTTCTGTTTTTAAAGTGTTCGCAAACCTTTAAGTTTGCAATTTGGCTGAAAATGAGTTATCTCCCAATGGCAGTTTATGCTTTTGTAACTATTGATTGTGTTCATTTGAAAGCTTTTTATGTTACTGTTCTGGCATCACAATGCTTTTTCAGCTTATGAATTCTTATTTTTTTTTAAAGATTTTATTTATTTGACAGAGAGAAACACAGCCAGAGAGGGAACACAAGCAGGGGGAGTGAGAGAGGGAGAAGCAGGCTTCCCGCCGAGCAGGGAGCCCGATGTGGGACTCGATTCCCGGTCTCCGGGATCATGACCTGAGCCGAAGGCAGTGGCTTAACCAACTGAGCCACCCAGGCGCCCCTGAATTCTTATTTTTTAAAGATTTTATTTATTTATTTGAAAGAGGGAGCTTGCGGGTGCCAGTGGGGAGGGGCAGAGGGAGAGGAAGTAGCAGGCTCCCCGCTGAGCACGGAGCCAGATGAGGAAGGGCTCAATCCCAAGGACCCTAAGATCATGACCTGAACCCAAGTCAGATGCTTAACCGAGTCAGTTGGGTGCCCCATAAATTCTTAGAAATTAACTTAAAATGTTCCATTTTTGCCTTGTGCATTTCTTGCATATGCGGTAAGTTTTCCATTTGCACAGTTTTTATCAGTCCGATATTATTTTGCCACTATGCACTTTTCTATCACAACTGAGGATGTGAACATTCATGGGCTTTTCATTTGAGCATTTAATTTTTAAACCCAGTGTGACATTTTTAAAAATTATATATTTGTTTAATAGCCACGAGGCTTACCATCCCCCACCCCCTTCCAAAACCCTGTTTGTTTCTCCTAGTAAAATAAAATATTAAAAAAATAATAAAATATATTGTACTAAATAAAAAAATTATATATTTGCGTGTCTTTCAGGGAGTTATTTATCTTTCTTTTAATCTTGATATTTAATTTTAATTTTATTTTTTATTAACATATAATTGACATGTAACACTGTGCAAGTTTAAGGTGTACAACGTGTTGATTTAATACATTTACATATTGCAAAATGATTACCACAATAGCACATTAGCTAACTCCTCTACCATGTCCCATAATTATCATTTCTTTTTTGTGGTAGGGATATTTAAGATCTAGTCTCTTGGTAATTTGATAATTGTAATACACTACTGTTTTCTATAATCACTATACTGTGCATTATATCTCCAAGATTTACTTATCTACTAGTTGCAAGTTAAACAACATCTCTCCTATTTCCCCACACTCCAGCCTCTGATAATCCGCACTCTACTCTCTTTTTACAAGTTCAGCTTTTTGAAATTCCACATATAAGCGAGTATTTATCTTTCTGTGTCTGACTTATTTCATTTTAGCATAATGCCTTCATAGTCCATCCATGTTGTCACAAATGGTAGAATTTCCTTCTATGTCATGGCAGAATAAGATTAGATTCCATACATACACACCCCACATCTTCTTTACCCACTCATCCACTGATGAATACTTAGGCTCTTTCCATCTCTTGATTACTGTAAATAATGCTGCAATGAACACGAGAGTGCAGGGGTGCCTGGGTGGATCAGTTGGTTAAGCATCTGACTCTTAGTTTGGGCTCAGGTCATGATCTCAGGGTCAGGGGATCAAGTCCCATGCTGGGTCCCTGGCGGGCCCCACAGGGGCCCCGTGCTCAGTGGGGAGTCTTCTTGGGATTCTCTCTCTCCTCTCTTTCTGCCCCTCTCCCAAGTCTCGCTCACTTTCTTACTTTCTCTCTTAAAAATAAATAAATAACTCTTTAAAAATGTTTTTACTATTTTATTTTATTTTATTTTTTCGGTGTTCCAAGATTCATTCTTCACGCACCACACTCAGTGCTTCATGCAATACGTGCCCTCCTTAATACGCACCAGCAGGCTCACCTATCCTAAAACAAACAAACAAACAAACATGAGAGTACAAATATCTCTTTGATATCCTGTTTTTCATTTCCTTTGGATAAAACCCAGAAGTAGGGTTACTGGGATATACAGTAGCTCTCTATTTTTTTTTATATTTTGTTTATTTGTCAGAGATGGGGAGAGAGAGAGCACAAACAGAGGGAGTGGAAGGCAGAGGAGGAAGCAAGCTCCCTGCTGATCAAGGAGCCTGATTTGGGACTCAATCCCAGGACCCTGGGAATAAGACCTGAGCCCAAGGCAGATGTTTAATCAACTGAGCCACCAGGTTTCTCTGGTAGCTCTATTTTGAATTTCTGAGGAACCCCCATACCATGTTCCATAGAGGCTACATTAATTTACATTCCCACCAACTGTGGGCAAGGGTTCCCTTTTCTCCACATCCTCACCAACACTTGTTGTTTCTTGTGTTTTGATTCTAGCCATTCTGACTCACATGAGGTGATATCTCATTGTGGTTTTGATTTTCATTTCCTTGATGATTAGATGTTGACCATCTTTTCACGTACCTGTTGGACATTTGGATGTCTTTTTAGGAAAAATTCCTATTTAGTTCCTCTGCCCATTTTTTAGTTGCTTGCTTTTTCTCTTCTTATTGAGTTGTAGGATTTCTTTACATATTTTGGATACTAATCCCTTATTTGGTATATGCTTTACAAATATTTTCTCCCATTCAATAGGTTGCAATTTTTATATTTTAAATATAGTTTAAGTCAATTGTTCCTGCTCTGTTTGGCAAAGATCTCAGCTGCAAATTCTTTTAAAATACATGCCTCCTACCAGTAGTTAGCATTTTTGGTAATTTTTATGTATTCTAGTTCAATGTTACAAAATCAGAAGTTGAAATATTCATGCCCCACAGATTTTGGCACACTTTTATCATCAGTCAGTACAGGCTATTCTCTTTTTCATTTTTTTTCAAGGTTTATTTATTTGAGGGGTGGCAGTAGGGAAAGAGAATCTCAAGGAGATTCTGTACTTAGCTGGGAGCCTGATGCGGGGCTCAATCCCACAACTCTGAGATCATGACCAGAGCCAAAATCAGGAGTCAGACACTCAACCAACTGAGCCACCAGGCACCCCTCTATTATTTTTTTTAAATTTTGTGGTTTTTTTTCAACTTTACCTCACCTTTCTACTTTCATTCCCCTTTCTTCACCACAGACAAGCATTCCAAATATACCTAAAATCTTGACTAAACCTATTGTGATAATCATTTCAAAATGTATATAAATCAAACCACCATGCTGTATACTTTAAACTTATCCAGTAATGCACATCGAGTATTTCACAATAAAACTGAGGGGAGGGAACTATCATGGATAAGTTTGTATCCTTAAAAATATATGTAGTGTTGCCTGATCTCACAACTACTTAAGGCGTTGCTTCTCAGAAATCATTTTCAAGCTTTCATTTCTTTTCCAGACAGAGATATCCACTTCATAGATCTAGCCTTGTTATATTTTTTTTATTATCTCTATCCTTTACATCAATGCAGGTCACACTCAACATAATGTTCCTTAGCCAGTGACACTATATCGCCACTATTTGTCTTGCTTGCAGAATTGACGCCTTTATCTAATTGGGCCTGTTTCATATCACAAAGGCCCATCTCAGAGTGTCAGGGGCAGGGATGAGGGCTCTTTCTCTGGGCAGAGAATGATGAGTAATGAACTCTGCAGATTGGCTTGCCGGATAGCTCCTCTGACCCCTTTCCTTTATGACAGAGGCTGGAAAGCGAATAGCTCTCTTTTCTTACTCCTTTGAAACAAGGAAATGAATATAATTTAGGTTCTGTTAATCTGCTGTACTCATATGAGAATTTGCTTTGAAAATTTCATCAAGTGGGGAGAAAGGTGGCCATCTGACAGACCTCCATTATGCCCCTGTGAATGAATCTAGCAGGCCCGGCATAGCTAAGCTGAAAAACAGAGATTATGGCAGTTGACTGATCTCAGGAGCACAGCTGGGTAACAGAGCCACCAGATGTGGTGGCCAATTCCTGGTCTCAGTGTTGTGGCTAAGGTGGTGTGATCCTTGATCTAGCTGTGGGGAAAGAAGCTGACTCTCCAGCTTTCTGAGTGAGGCACAGTCTTCTTGGTGGGCCAGTTCACTTGGTTGTTCTACTGTCCATTCCTGGCAGCGGAGCCTAAAAGCTGCTCCACCAGCCCTTCTGAAGACTTCGTGAGCCCCTTGTTCCCCATGTTAAATCCATATCCTGTTCAAGTGACTGGAGAGATGGCTGCTATGGACACCTGGACTCTGACTTATGAGAACACTCTCTACTAGGGGTATTTTTTTTAAGATTTTATTTATTTATTTGACAGAGAGAAACACAGCCAGAGAGAGAAGGAACACAAGCAGGGGGAGTGAGAGAGGGAGAAGCAGGCTTCCCTCCAAGCACAGAGCCCAGTGCGGGGCTCGATCCCAGGATTCCGGGACCATGACCTGAGCCGAAGGCAGATGCTTAACGACTATGCCACCCAGGCGCCCCTCTACTAGGGATATTAAAACTAGTGTGCCTTCGACAACGACTCCCAACAACCTGTTCTCATTTTTAGAAGCCCTCATTAAGGCACATCAGGTATACAGTCTCTGACAAACAGATCGCAGACTAGTGACCAGATGAAAGGATTCTATCCTATGTTGGTGCAGGAACTCATTCCCCTGGGTAATTAGAAGCCCTTATCCTCAATGGAATTTGCTTGCAGTTTCTGCATCTCCCCTCTCAGAATAAATTGACTTAATAGGGAAATGTCTCACTGTGTTTTGCCCAGGCCCCTGACACCAGAGGCTTAGGTCCAAAAGGGGAAAGATGAGGGGAAGAGAGGAGGATATACAGATCCTCTTTAGCGGCACAGCAAAAGAAAAAGAGCAGGAATTAGAAGCTTCAAGTGTTCCAGATGTGAGAACTAGGCAGGCAGGCAGGCTCTGCCCATCTCCCTGGGGCTACACGGAACTGCACCAAGATCCAAAAAGTCAACCTGTTGGGCCCCTTTGGGATAACCGAGGCAGCCTGCTCGTCAGCCCTGCCCCCCATTTCCCTTGCAGAGTGTGTCCCATCAATCAGAGAATGAGGAAGGCACACTCCTATGTAGAATGCTTGTATATGTGGTGCTTCCAGACATTAGCTAAAGGCCCAGTGGATTGGGAGGGCCCTGGGCAGCACCAGGGAAAATACACAGAAGGCAGTAAGCCACACGGACTACACAAGTGGTAATTCCACTAAAGCAGCCCCTCCCCACCTCTGCATTCATATAATTTCCAGCTGTTTTGTTACTTATACTTCTGCTTTTTAAAAAATTCTTTTACTTATTTGAGAGAGAGAAAGCACAAACTGGGGGAGTGGGAGAGGGAGAAGCAGACTCCCCACTGAGCGAGGAGCCTGATGCTGGACTCAATCTGGACCCTGGGATTATGACTGAAGGCAGATGCTTAACCCATTGAGCCACCCACCCGTCTGCTTTTGAAGACTCATGTGTGGAGGCTGAATCCCCTGTTTCACCTACACTCTGAGTTTTCTACCTTTTGGCTGCATTTCCTAGGCTCCTATCAACCACCTTCCTGTTAGCATTGTGTTTTTCAACCGATAAATTCTGAAATACCCACCTTGGGGCCCAGTCCTCAGTCCTTTTGCAATCTTGATAGGACCTGACCCAGCTTAGACTGCGGGCTTATGCAAGTACATGGCTACCATCACCCCCAGGCATTATTTTTATCTGGTTTTCTGAAATGTATTTCAAAGTTGGAGAGTTTGAAAAGGCAGAGAGTTTTCCAAGGTCATGCTGCACAAGACTGATGACTGGAGAAATCCCTGATACCCTTCTCTGTTGGCTAAAATAACACTAGCTTTTACAACAGATAAACCATGAAATGATATCCGCAGCTAAACATAATAGAAGTTTGTTTTAGGTTTCTTTTTTTGAGTATAGTTGATACACAATGTTATACTAGTTTCAGGTGTACAACATAGTGATTCAACAACTCTGTATGTAAAAAAAAAAAAAAACTCTGTATGTGACACTTTGCTCACCACCCGTGTAGCTCCCATTTGTAACCATCTATTTATTACAATACCATTGACTGTATTCCCTGTGCTGTGCCTTTTATTCTCATGGCCTATTCATTTCATAACTGGAAGACTGTATCCACCACTCCCCTTCACCCACGTTGCCCATCTCCCTACCCCCTTCACCTCTGGCAACCATCAGTTTGTTCTCTATATTTATAGGTCTGATTCTGCTTTTTGTTTATTCATTTGTCTTGTTTGTTTAGATTCCACATATAAGTGAAACCATATGGTATTTGTCTTTCTCTGATTTATTTCACTTAGCATAATAGTCTCTGGGTTCATCCATGTTGTTTCAAATGGCTAGATCTCATCGTTTTTTGTGGCTGCATAATATTCCTCTGTGTGTCCGCGTGTGTGTGTGTGTGTGTGTGTGTGTGTGTGTGTGTGTGTGTGTGTACACCACATCTTCTTTATTCATATATGGTAGAAATTCCATTCTTGCTCCTTAAACCCAGTGATGATGTTCTTGCCTGGAGGTGGCCTCCTATCTTATGACCTCACTCCTCTCTTAGGGCCCCAGTGTTCCCTCCATTTAGCTGGTGAATGGGAAAAGAGACCATGGAGAAGGCACAACCCCTTATTCGGCCATGTAGTAGCCTTTATATTCCACTAGCAAGTATGAGTTACCTGGATGGGATTAGGTGTGGGGTAGGGGTGCTGAGAATTGTAATCCCTGACTGACCATGACTCCATGCCAAGCCATCTCAGCCACATCCTCTGTATTCCTTTTCAGTTAGCTTCAAAATACATCACAGCCAGAGATAAAATCTTTAATTTTGTAAAGAGGCAGAGAGGCAAAATTTCCTGAAAATAAGAAGAAATAAACCCTCCTAATTTCTGAAAATTGGCCCAAAATGTAAAAGTGAACTTGAAGAGTTTTAAGACTTTTTCATGGTGCATAAAAAATAGCACCCTCACTCTCCACAAACATTTAAATAATTGGGCACAAAGGCTGAGGGTACAAATGATTAGGAATAAAAGTCCCACTTCCACCCAAGCTCCTTCTTGGTATACAAATGTTTGAAAACATTGGTGCGAAATAATTGTTGACTTTGTGAGGTTTTTTTTCTCCTGCTGAGAATCTGCTCTTCCAAATATGGGAAGATTATCCCCAGAAAGGGGATGTCCCTCCTAGGCAGTATTTCTAGAGAACATGAAGCCCAGCCCAGGTGGCAGTTCCAAGAAAAGTTCCAGGAGCTTAGAAGCTCACATTTGAGGGGACTCCATCCCATTGCCACTCTAGCCTGTGGTCTTCCAGCCAGGCACAGTAAATACTCTCCATCCCAAGCCTGCCCAGTGACTGGTAAACACTAGGTCTTTTCAAGCAAAGATGTCCCTTCAGGGGCACCCGGGTGGCTCGGTCGTTCAGTGTCTGCCTTCGGCTCAGGTCATGATCCCAGGGTCCTAGGATAGAGCCCCGCATCAGACTCCCCACTCAGCAGGAAGCCTGTTTCTCCCATTCACCCTGTTTGTGTTCCCTCTCTGCTGTGTCTCTCTATGTCAAATAAATAAAATCTTTTTTTAAAGATGTCCTTTCATTTACACAAGACTGTATATAAGCCATGCCTGCTTCCTTGACCCACAGGTTCTGTTCTTCTCCATTTCTAACTCCTGAAACCAGATTTTGTTCGTAGTCACCATAGAGAATCCATTCCCATCACAGAATTTAACTTGAATGTCCCCTTAGACATTATTTCTTCTCCCACATCTTTCTTTTCAGGCTCCAGGAATCAGACCCACCTCCTCCCAGCCACCTGCACCATCACCCAAACAGCCTGCCATTTTCCCTGGCTTCCTTCTTTCCCTCACAGATGTTGCCTAGATCCTCTTGATCACTCCTCTTACTCTTTCAGGGAAACTGAAGTCTTTTCTCGCTTCTCCCTCCAAACTTGCACACTCTACCCACTACTGAAAACTCCCCCCTAGATTTGTGACAAGCCATTAATTATATGCAAGTTCATGACTCCGTACCTAGGCACCCTCATACACAATTCTTCCATTAATGGGGCCTACCATCCTTAGAAAGTTGCAGGACAGGATATCTAATTTTCTCTTCTGCTGTCTGTAAAACATAAACATACTGGTACTTCTCAGCTGATTTGTAGGGGAAACACTATGTTTGGGGGCACTGTAACTGCAGAAGCCATTCAACTTGACACTGTTAGATATTGAGTGAGGAGGAAATATAAATTGAACACATGTAAAATGTAAAACACATACAACATAGTTTTACCAGAAGCTGGTTAACGTGCCTTACTCTTATGAATGAAAATCACTGACACGTGAAACCAGTCAATCCATCAGGGAATTCAACCCCCGCCCCAGTTGTTTCTCTATTCCAGTTCTCAGAAACAGACAGCTACACTGAAGTTCTCTTAGATGAGAAGTTGTGTGGTGGCACAGATTCATTTAAAAGTGATTGATTTTAAGGGTGCCTGGGTGGCTCAGTCATTAAGCATCTGCCTTTGGCTCAGGTCATGATCCCGAAGTCCCTGGATCAAGCCCTGAATCAGGCTCCCTGCTCGGTGGGAAGCCTTCTTCTCCCTCTCCCACTCCCCCTGCTTGTGTTCCCTCTCTAGCTGTGTTTCCTTCTGTCAAATAAATAAATAAAATCTTTTTTAAAAATTAAAAAAAGCTGATCGATTTAAAATGGGTTGGTGACTAATATGAAAATACTAAGATCGTGTACATTATAGAACTAGGAATATGAAGGACTATAACAAGCGGGCACGTTTGAGTTAGGTTATGTAAAAAAAAAAAAGACAAAAGGAAATAATCTTGAAAGAAGACACTGCCTCAAATAGGACATTAACCTATTTGAGTTAGATCAGATGATCTGGGTCTCCTCTGGATCCTGCAAAGGTCATGGGGTCCTGGTCCTGGGACAGAAAGGACACAGAAGCCAGCCCTACAAAGGTGTGCACTGGGACCGAACAAAAGGGATTTCCTTGACTATGTGCTTCCAGTCTGGAAAATTGAAGGCTGGAAGAGCAGTCTTGAGAACTGACCTCCCTAAACTAAAAACGGACAGGAGCTTGTTGGGAATGTCCTTCAAGGAAAAACAACAACAGCAGCAATAAAGTTGCCTCTGGGGAAGAAATCAGTTTTGTGCTAAAGCGGGTTCCACTGGGCTCCTGAGAGCAGATGGGGGGCCATCTCTTTCCAACTTCACATTCCTTTCAAAGACATCAGGTTGGTAGCTTGAAATCAGCCATATCAGGAGTATTCACACCATGGAAATTGTCAGATGCTAAGGAACAGGATTTTTCTCCACCCAAGAGCTGTTTTACTGGCAGAGCAACACCTGTGCATACCTGTTTATCCAGGAAGGAGACAGAAACCCCCTCAACCCGAGTGCAAGCCCAGTGGACTAAGGGTGCCTTCCTACCCACTACCTGGAGTGGGCATCTTCTTCGGATATTTATCCCACCCCACCCCCATTCTCTTCCTTGGTCCTGAATATTCAAATGATTACTGTTTTACTCCATGGATTTGCAGCGGGCCCACTCATTCTGTGTGTAAGGGAAAATGGGACGTAACTGTACAAATGAAATCCAAACTGACTGCTACATCAGAGCATCTTATTGTAGAACCAGGAAAGTTACAGATCTTCTCCCTTGATCCTCGCAACCACTCTGCACATGAGGACCCTGACACAGGCTTCAGAGCGGAGAGCTAAAGGTCTCATCAAGCCAGATCCCAAAGCAGAATTGGAATGCATGTCTGAATAACTCTAAATCCCAGGTTCATAACCACTTCAGTGCTCCATTCTCGACACACTTATCAGGCATCAGCACTGTGGGGGAAGATAGAAAGTGCTTGGGGACTGCCATCCTCCTTTGCCCAGCCTGTCTCATTATCCTTCAGACAGCGTGTGGTGCGAGTGCGGAAGAAAAAGAACCAGCTGACGCGTGGGATTGCCAAGCAACAGCTTATGAAACGAACTCAAACCATGGCAACCAAACACTGTGGACCCAGCAATAGCCTCATTTCATTTACAAGAGTAAGACCAGGGCTTTGTCGAAAACCGATGAGATAAATGATAAGGTACCAACTACGCAAGTACAAGGAATTATCATGATCACCATCATCATTATTTTTAAAGCACACAATACCAAATAATCTATGAAAGTGATTCCTTGAGAAAAAGATAGAACTAAACACTTCGGTACATCATGGACAAACTATGTACACATACATTTTGCAAAAATGCGTATCTCTGATATCCCAAATCCCAACTGATCACCCTTCAATAGCGTGGTTCCTTTTGGGGTGGTAAGGAGGGCTAACCCATGAATACCCCTCATTTAAAAATCATTTTATGTACAAAGCACCTTAATTAATTCCTCACAATAACTCTGTGTGCTTGGTATTGTTTTTCCCACTCCACAGGCAGGAAAAGCATGACGTGAGGATTGCAAATGAGTTTTTATAGGGTGTGCAGCTAATAAAGTACATATCCAGGCTGCCCTCCTGCAAAAATGTTGTAAATCTTGGAACCCTGTGAGACTCTGATC
The DNA here is from genome assembly GCA_004023965.1 of Spilogale gracilis. Classification (NCBI taxonomy): domain Eukaryota; kingdom Metazoa; phylum Chordata; class Mammalia; order Carnivora; family Mephitidae; genus Spilogale; species Spilogale gracilis. The sequence goes on along the minus strand of PITA01022565.1, from coordinate 885 downwards.
ACCTCTACAACGCCTTCCCCTTGAAAAAATTGCACAAAACTCAACTTGTGCGCCATAGTTTGCCTACAATACACTGGGACTCACGGTTTCTCCTGACGTACATCCAGGCAGGCCAGCTGGAGGAACAACATTCATTTGTTTTTCACCATGATACACAGTGCTCTTGGGGCATCTTTCTTTTCTTCAGAGGTTACAAGAAGCCTTCCCCAAATTCAGAGTACTGTTAAGCAAGAAGCCATGGAATGTTAGCAATTGCAGGCAGAAGGGATTGGACATCACTGAATTGTTAATAATTTCAATCTGCCCTGATTTGGGTCCCTCGAAATGCCATCCTGATACTTGCTTGCTGTCTTGGTCAGGCACGCATCCAACCACGAACAGGGAAACCTGACATCTCTCAGTGAACAACGGATCCCAGAACAAGTGGGCTCCGTCTTTGTCTGGTGTGTTTTATTCATCTCTTGTGGCCCGAACACTGTCACCTTGCTGTCAGGAAACCTCATAGATATTCTAGTAAAGGAAGGAAATGGTGTCTTCACTTGAGAATGACTTCCAAGCAGTAAGGCAGTGTCTTTTTGCTCAGAGAACTTAAAGGGGTTTGCTGAGGGCCCACACTAGGTAAACTTGAAGTCTTTAATAACACAGGCCTTCGGCTGCAAATCTCTCCCGCTCTAACAGATGGTGATGGACCTTCTGTAACACCACAGTCTCATTTCCTCACTCAATCCTAAAGCCCAGATTAAAAGCTAATTGAGTTGCCCTTTGGTCCTCCAGGTTACACCACCCTGTATTTAAAGATGAGAGGGAACCCAAATCCAGTGGGGAGAGGGAGAGACGGAAAGAGAGAGGGGGAAGGAGGGAGGAGGGAGGAGAAGGAGAAAGGGG